>JAFIDM010128907.1:11314-33463 GCA_023159025.1 Thereuonema tuberculata
TGCAGCCATCAAAGTTAATTCTAGTTTGGTGCACACGGCCATTAATTGCACTTTTTGAAAAATCAAATGTTTTGAAAACAGCTTTTGCCAAAGAACACCGTATTCCCAGGACTACATTAAACGATATTCTTTCATCGAAACAAACAATTAAGAAGCTGACTGCAAAGACAAACGAAAGAGAATGAGGCAATCGAAGTTTGACGAGATCGAGGAGGTTTTAGTTCGATGGCTAAAACATGTCAGATCGCAAAATATGCCGATTTCTGTCGTGATTCACAAAGAAAAAGCCATGGAAATTGCTAAGGAGTTGAACATTGAATATTTCGGCGGCAGCAATGGTTGGCTGGACGTTTCAAAGACAGACATTACCTTTCTTTTAAAACGATTAAAATGTGGTAACTATAAAAAGTTTTTTTTTTTTTTACTTTCCACTCATTCATTTGCATGTATTGATTTCTGAAAATCTTGTTTTTCTCACCGAATCCTACAGCAATTCAAGAAAATACTGTATTTCAGTATTTTTTTGTTTGTTTTTTTTTCAAAAATGCCCACTTCGCCTAAGTCGTCACTCCGCTTAAGTCGTCAAAAATGTTTGGTCCCTTGAGTGACGACTTAACGAGGTTTTACTGTAATTATATCCAACTATTCATATTAATCAATTTTTTTTGTGGGGAGGGGAGGCGCACATCAAAAATTCTCTTTCTTTTAATAACCTAAATTATCAATAAATAATCTTATAATAGAAATTAATGATGCCTAGAAAACTTAAAATCTAAAAATTCAATTAACATGCTTTTTTAAATATATAAACAGCCAATAAAATCTGCACATATTTTCCTTATATAAACGTACGTTTCGGAGTCCCATTGTACCGGACCCCTTATCAAGTTTTAAAAAAATGTTAAAAAAATAAACGTACGTCGTTTTAATGCTTTCTTAGTTTAAATAAGAAAAATATGTGCAGATATAGTTGGCTGTTTATAAACTTAAAATCTAGTCAAAATACGGAATTTATGATATATTACATTTCAATTTGTGTATTTCGGTTTGTTGTTACTTTCTTTCAAACGAAAATAAGTTCACAAGTAGAAATAGTCGATGTAAATTTACATTAATAAGAAAAATAAAAAGCCAACACACATACTAAAATTTAAAAAACATTTAAACACATTAAAATCTGACATGTTTCGAACAGCTAGCTGTTCATTTATAAGTGAAATAACAAAGATCTACAGGTGGTTTAAATACACAGAAAACTCAATGAAAAAGACGCAGTAGTCAGGTGATGCTTTGGAAAGGACCTCTATCGGTGAAAATTGTAAACCGTGACTCTGGAAACACTCACTTGGGCTGCGTGGAAGAACCGGAAATGATGACTGGAATTCCATCCCTGGTTGCATGAGGATGCTGAGGCATCAGTAGGGTAAGTGAACGAACCGGAAATGACGCTTGGAAACACCAGAACTTTTTATTTAAAGAACACTTGGCTTTTTATTTTTCTTATTAATCTATTCACACACGTTAAACTTCTATATTAACTTTCAGCCTAGGTTTTTTGTGGATTTAGTTTCAAAGATGCAGTGTGGAGTGCCTACATTGGAGAACCAAATGCAAAGGACAATATTCAATCAGTTCAATAGGATTAACAAGAAAATAGCAGCGGCGAGAGCGGCCATTATTTTCAATCAGCAATGTAGGAGGGCTGATCTTATTCCCAATGCTAGGAAGATAAAAACGGAGGCTGACTCTACATCGATTAGAAGGCTCTTGAGAAAGGTTAGGAACAAGTTATTTCAAATTCGTATCACTAATCATCACAAGAAATTAAAACAACTCACTTACCTGGCAAAGAAAACTTGTCACAAACTGTCTCTAATCTTACCCCGGAATCAATATGTTGCAGTCCTTATTTTTTCGGCAAATGTGTTTCAAAAAACTTTTGAGGCAATTTCCAGAACTCATATATTAAAAAACTCTCATTATTAAGTGTTAAGAGATGACCATTTAATAATTATTCGGGCAACAGAGTAGTTAACTTATCTAATATTTCCCTCACCCCCGCACAAACGCAATTGATTGGGAGAGGTCTTAAGTTCGGAATGCCAACAGCGATTAACCCCCGCAATACGGTGGCCAGCATTGAATTTGGAGACTTCGGGAGCCTGTTCCTCCCGCATTGAGAAGTTCGATCTACTATATTATATAAAGAAATTCCAGAAGTAATACAGGACTATGTCCTTAGTCCTCTTGAGGTAGAAGCTTTACAGCAATTAAAGAGTAATGATAACTTAATTATGGTTAGTGCCGATAAAGAGGAAAAGCGGTTATTTTAACCAATGATCAGTATGTTGGTATGGGGAATGACTTCTTAACTACAACGGCAGGAGTTCAATTTTTTAGTTAACGAGAGGAATGTGTTCTTAATTACATTAGGAAGGTAACGCGGATTTTGTTTCAGAACGCCCTCATTTCCTCTGAATTTGCTGAAAAACATTTACTTAAAAGTTCCCGTTCTCAGAATTTTGCCCAAGGTTCATAAACAAAAGAATGGGTCTGGGCTTTACCCTGTCAGGCCAATCGTTAAGTGTAATTCATTTCCATGCTTTCACAGTTTATTCACGCAAAACTTTTAAAGTTCAGAATTAGCTCCCAATTTTCCGTTGCTAACAGTAAAGAGTTCGTTAGTAAAATCAGGTCTCTGGTTTACGTTGATACATACAGTTTTTTCTCATTGGATGTGGACTCCTTGTTCACATCTATTTCTTTTGATTTAATCTGTAAAACATTTCAGTACTTTGAGTCTAAACATTGTCACATAACTGCATTAGCGATTTCAAGGGTTTTGCCATTAATAAAAGCATTGTTTCAGGTGCAGTTTTTTGAGTTTAATGAAGCCTTTTATAGGCAGACATCTGGGTTGTTTATGGGACTCTCGGCCTCTGCCTTAATAGCTGAATTTTGCATGATTTTTATCGAGGAATCTGCCTTTCACATTTTCGATAATGGAGAGCTTCATATCCCACTATATTGCCGATATGTTGATGATTTGTTTTTTTACACTGATTTTTCCATTCCGCTGGGCTTAAAGGATATTTTAGATGAAATTCACCCCTGTATTAAATTCAAAATAGAATACGTGAATAAAAATGCAATTCCGTTCCTTGACGTGTTGGTTACGCGCGGAAAGATTCTAAATTTAGTACTCAGGTTTACAGGAAACCTGCTTCTTGCGATTTATGATTCGCAATGCCCATTTTCATTTAAAATTAACATCGTCAACATGGCGGTCATTAGAGCATTTACAATCTCCAGTCCTTACGATCTTTTCGAAGCTGAAATTCGTGAAATACAGGATGTCCTCCGTTCGAATAATTATCCCCAGCTTTTTCTAGACAAATTCATAAGTTCTGCGGTCCGATGTATTTATAATCCTCCTCGTAAATTAAGTAATCATAATGTTTTATATGTTTCTGTCCCTTTCCAGGGTTCTGTTTTTCCGGCTTTATCTAAAATTCTGCGACCATACGGAATTTGTTTAACTTTACCTATTAAGTTTACGTTGGCTTCGGCTATCAACAATAAGGTTAGGAATATATGTGATAATCCCAAGGGTGTAGTTTACGCCCTTAGATGTCTTGGTTCCCACTGCAGGTATGTCGGGGAGACCATGCAACCAACCCGCAAACATATTGCTCAGCACAGCTACGCCTTCCTTTCAAATGATCTCAATTATTTGACTGTTAAACACGTTTTAGATACGGGACACAGGATTGACTATGATAACCCGTTGATATTGGCCCATGAATCTAATGACCTTTTACGTAAATGTAAGGAGTCATTGTTTATTTTATCTGACCCCGACTGCTACAATGACTCCATTTCAGTCAGAACAATATACAATTATGGATTCTGCAAAAAAGAAAGACAGATTTTCAGGCTTGACCTTGTAAAGTCATTCGCCGCCAACCTCACCCCCTTCCCCCTTCCCCTATTTTTTTTTTTTCCATACAGATTTGCTGTCGTCGCAATTCCGGTCGCAGATGTCTCAGCATCTACATGAAGCCAAGATCTGGTGTTTCCAAGCGTCATTTCCGGTTACCCTACTGATGCCTCAGCATCCTCATGCAACCAGGGATGGAATTCCAGTCATCATTTCCGGTTCCTCCATGCAGCCCAAGTGATATTCCTTTGTTTCCTTGGTCACGGTTTACAATTTTCACCGATAAAGGTCCTTTCCATCGCATCACCTTTTCATTGCGTCCTTTTCATTGAGTTTTCTGTGTATTTAAACCACCTGTAGATCTTTGTTATTTCACTTGTAAATGAACAGCTAGCTGTTCGAAACATGTCAGATTTTAATGTGTTTAAATGTTTTTTAAATTTTAGTATGTGTGTTGGCTATTTACTTTTCTTATTAATCTATTCACACACGTTAAACTTCTATATTAAATTTACATTAGTATTACTTTTTTTTTATGATTTAACACTATTTCGCCAATAAAAAAAGTAGTTCTAGAAAGAATTTAAATCCTATTTTAAAAAAAAAAGTTAATTTTTGTATTTTGTTTCTGTTTTTGTTTTAAATTTCCAAAAATCTATAAAAAAAAAAAAGCGGAAATTTCCGTGTTTTGTAAATTCTAATATCTGTTATATCAAAAAAAACTTTCTTCACATGTTTCATTTGCTGAAAATTAATTAAATTAATTTAAGTCTCTTCTAAATCAATTACTTTTAATTAAAGCAAAGCGTATATGAATTTAACGTAGATTGCAATGAATTATTTATTTCCGTTCAATTACCTTTTCTATGGAAATTTTGAAATCTTTCCACAAATTCCGACATGGAAAAATTTCAAATATAAAAGATAGATAATCTCTTGCCCATAAATAGATATGCCAATTGTACACTGTACTAAACTTTTACATGCACTGAATATCTTAAAAAGTCATTGGATTCGAAGCTCGTGCATCTGTTTTAAAAAAAATTACTATTACATTTATTAAAAATAAAAACTATTTACATTTAAAAAACATTGTACCGGTTTCGGCCCAAGAGGAGCCTTCTTCTGCAATGAGGAAATTACATTTAAAAAATTTGAATATATACAAACAATGACTATACAATAATTAATTTCAGCCAATGGCGAAAGGGACCAGTCTTCACTTCGCTTCAGGATGTCACTGCTGGGTACGTATTCATCTTGCGTCACATTGGGTTATTCATGTCTGCCAACACCTCCTAGCGGGAAATGTGATCTGTTGATATCTCATCTGTGTACATCTTGAGGATCGTCATTAAAACTAATAACTGTAAATAAACTAATATAAATGAAATTATTTGACATGCCAATTATTATACGATTCATCACAATTTTCAATTTTTTTTTTTTTTCCTTCTTCTGTTTTTTTGTCTTATGTTAGGACCGTTCATCCAATGTTAATGCTAACTGCTTTTATTTATTTATTTTTTTCTTTCTTAACGCCATATTTACGTATAGCGGGCACTGATAACTGTCTATTGTAAGCATTTTCCGTTGTTAATATAAAATAGGATTCAATACATTTTCTTTGTAGATCATGTTGACAAATTGCTAAAATTGTTGGATTGTTCACGTCAATTCTATGTTGATGAGTGATACTATGCCTATAAGTCAAATACTGTTTATTTCTAGTCTTAATGGCTGTAACATGCTCTTCAGTACGATCCTGTAATTCACGTTGGGTCTCACCTATGTAAAAACAGGGGTGGTCCTTGCATTTGATAGTGTAAACAACTCCTTTAGTTATTTCTGCATTTTTCTTTTGAGCTTGCTGCATTATTCTAGATATTGTTCTGTTGGCAGGTGATGTCACAACGATATTATAAGGTTTACAAATTGTGTTTAAAGCAGGAAATGTTTCATGATGATATGGAATAGAGGCATACTTCATAGTTGGGCGATGTTCTGTATCCTTCACATTATTGTAATACTTTAAAGTTGCTCTTTTTATGTGCCTTTGTATAAACTGGTCTGGATAATCATTATTTATCAAAATTTCATTTATAATCCTTATTTCATTGTCAAAACCTTCTTGACTACTTGACAATCGAAATGCTCTATTGACCATCATCGAAATTAAATTTATTTTAAACGCCAACGGACCATATGATAAAAAATTAAGGGTTATACCAGAAGCCATAGGTTTACGATATACATTAGTAACTATCATATTATTTCTTGTTATTAATACGTCCAAATATGAAATGCTATTATTACTTTCTTGTTCTATTTCAAAATCAATGCTAGGATGTATTTGAGAAAATATGTCAAGCATTCCTAGTTGAATATTAGTATCACAATAACAAATAATATCGTCAACATACCTCCTGTAAAATGCTAGTTGAACTTGTCCTGCTTCAAGTAATTCTATTGCCGTATCCTCTATACTGTATATCCCATTACCCATTCGGCCAGAATGGATGACGCCTCGAGTCCCATGAATAAACCTGATGTTTGTCGATAAATTTTATTATCAAATGAAAAAGTTTGCATTAACATCATTGCTTTAATTAAAGGAATTAATCTATGAAATCTATCTTTCTCACTAAAATATTGCACATGTTTATAAATGAAATGATCAATTGCTTTAATAACTAAATCTAATGTTTTTTTTTTTTGTTTTTTTTTAAGATATGCCTAGTTTCATAAAAGTTTCAGTATTCAAAAATTATTCTTCAAACTTATTGTTATTAAGAGTCAAACTTGATGAGTGTAAATTTCACAATTTGAATTATAGAAAATATGTAATTATGTAAATGTTTACAAATATGCTTACTAAAAGATCCGTTCCTCGTTCGGGTTACAAAAAGCTAAAAGTCCTGATGTAGATGATAAAGAAATTGTAATTGCGAGATTACTTCGAAACTTTCCCGATTGATACAAAAAAAAAAAATAACTCAAAAGGTCTGAGCTCATTACAAATCTATATCTATCCCGAAAACCCCGTAGAAGTATCCTTCAACAATGTTTGTCCATCCACTCACCGCGCTCCCGTGTAGGGTCTAGGACGTTTCAGCGCCGGCTAGTTCAGCGCTGGCAGATTCAGCGCCGCTCCTTTATTTATATTTGATTATATTAAGGATTATATTGAGGATTAGGATATGCCCCATTTCTGTCTTAAGATGTAAACTTGAAAAAAAAAAAAAAACGCTTCCCTTATCTCGCTATTTAAATTATTAGGAATTTATCTTAAATCGTACTTTTAAAAAAATGAATTTTAACGAATAAATAAAACTTTTGTTTTAGATTACAATCTGCTTATTGCACGACTATTAAATAAACAAAAAATAAACTATTTTACCGTAACTATATTCATCGCACATGTATCTGTATTAGAACTTTTTTTTTTTTCACAATAAACTTGCCTTCTTGATGAAAAATTCTTACGGAATGAATATTATCTGAAACTACTCATAAATAATACATAAATAAATATTTTCAAGTGATCTAAAATCAAACATTTAAAGTATACATAAATTTACTTTTTTTTTATGTAATTTTTTTTATATACATAAAAAAAAAATTAAATCCTGGAAATGAAATAATGATTAGTGAACAATGTTATCTAATAATGATTCATGATAATATTACGTAGTTTTCCATTTGGCAACATTTTTATCAGGTCAGCTAGCACAACTACATTAAAATAAAACAATTTAAAACTATCCTACAAATTTTGACTTGGCGCTGAATCTACGGCTGGCGATGAAACGGCGGCATTGAATCGCCCCCCCCCCCGGTATACACCCCTAGTTCCATGTTATTCGAATTTTGTAACTCGACATTCCTAGATCTGAAATTAATATCGAGATCGGAGAATATAAGACTTCCTATCCCTTTTTGCCCTTCTCCCTCCCATTTACACCCCTAGTTCCAGATTATTCGAATTTTGTAACGTCGTAACCCAATCACTTCAACCTTCCCCAGTCTGTAAAAATAAATCATCTGATATATCTGATAAATCTATATCTATTTATCTATATCTATAATGCTTGTGGCAGGGAGGTAAAATCAGATTTCGATTTTATCCGACTCGTCTTGGAATTCCTGAAAGTTCAATTGGATCTTAGACGACCGTTGTAGATTCCTTTGCAACTCTTGTAAAGAAATGGGCCGAATTTGATTACATTTCCACAGGTTTTTGTTAAGCGAACAACTTTAAAAAAACAACTAGTATTTACATAACTTTAAGTCTGTTGTAGCTTGTTTTTACTAACAGTCCGTATTGGCTACGAGAAGCATTATCAGGCTCTATCAAACTCCTTCATTCTTTAATTGAACTAAATAAAAATCCTAACAAACAGAATTTTGAAGGAGAAATTTACGAAATATTATTTATTCTTTTTGATATTCTGCACAGATGTCTTGGTTGAATTTTTTTTTTAATAAAAAAAAATAAGACAATAAAAACCCAGATTGAATTTAAATATTTAATTACATTAACCTAAGAAATGTGATCTAGTGTTGATTAAAACATTTACTAATTTTATAAATCTCACTCTCGTACAAAAGTAGCATAACTGTGGAATGTCTGAAGAGTCTGGTATTAATGGCAAAATGCCTTTTTCTTTATAAGAGGAGTGCGCACCAAATCACCTGACCTTAACCCGTTGAAATTTGTATTTTGGAGATACCTGAAAGCACAGGTGTATGCTATAGAAATCGGAGATCTTCGTCATCTGTAAGCGTGTACAGTGTAAATTTGGTCGTTCCAGACTTTTCGGATACCTTTGTAGAATCGTTTTCTTATATATATTCTTCTGTTCTCCTTGATCTTTGAATTTTTTTTTTTATTTTTTTTTATTTTTGCGTAAAAATGTTTCTTCTTAATTTTCGTTAATTTCCAAATGGCTGCTTCTTATTTCCATTTTCATTTTTTTTTCACTTATACACTGTGGCTATTGAAAAGTGGTACCCTAACTATATATTTATTTTCAAATGTAATTAGAAATGATAAACTTTACAGAATACATTAAACAAGCAAAATAATGATTTATTTTCAAGTTTTGTTGTTGTTGTTAGGTTCCATCAAGTCGTCTACGACTTCTGGTGACCTCTTGCACTAAGGCTCTCCAAACAGATCTATCATTTGCTGCATATCGTAGTTGTTGCAAAGAATTCCCGGTAGCTTCCTTTATATCTTCCAACCATCTTCTTCGTTGTCTTCCTCTTCTTCTCTTCCCCTCTACCTTCCCAAGCATGATTATCTTTTCAATGGAATTATCCGCTCTCATAATGTGGCCAAAATAAGATAGTTTTTGCCTTAAAATCAATGCTTCCAACGAATAGATTGGTTGAATCTGATCTAAAACCTATTTGTTAGTCTTCCTTGCAGTCCATGGTACTCTCAGAAGTCGTCTCCAAGTAGATAAATGCCAAGAAATCTATTAAAATTAGAATTTCGTTCTTATAAAAAAAAAATGGCTATGATATAATTCTCAATAAATGATATTGTGCATTTTTTTTAAAGAAAGAAATGAAAATGAAATTTTTCTTTAAAAATAAATGTTTCAATTCCGAGTCTTCTTTCAGATATGTACAGTACTTCAGTGAATCCTGAATATCATATTTTTTAAAAAAAAATTAATTTACGACTTTCTGGAGCTTGAATTGTAATTAATAAGTAATCGTTAATAAATTTCGTTTAAAGCTCGTTTACCATAAATATTTGACTTCTCATTAGGTTAACATTATTTGAAGAAGATAACAATATTTAATGGTACTGAAAAGTTATTTACACAAAGATTTAAATCTCTTAATGATGATTACTTTAGTTACGAAATGCTTCAGCTGTATTTGATGATGTTATTAGCACAATGGACCACACGTAGTATATAAAGGATATTTTCAAACTGTAAGTCCGTGTTTCCGAAAGCAGAAACGTTCACAAGATGCAAGGAAAAATTGTTATCCTGTTCGCTGTTCTTTTCTTTTTGGGTATGGCGCTGCTCCCTGGTGAGTAAAACAAGAATTAATCAAAACATTGAATTCAGTTTCAATATCGTTTAAGTTAAAAGAAATGGTGTAAAAGGTTTTTTTACAACTATTTGTTAAGCTGTGCAGCCTGACGAATAAATTTAGGGCAAGTGAAAACAATTACAAACAGGGCGCAAACAACTGGGCTCAATCTACGACAATCGAAAGTTCGAATCCAAGGTTCATCATGATTCCATTAATTGCCTACCATAAATGAAGGCAAGCAATGGTACGTTTGTTAAGTTTTTCTGATTCTCGGTTTACTGCAGAAATCAACGATAAATCTATGTAGCATTTTTTTTTTTTTTTTTTTTTTTTTTTTAGAAAGCATAATATTGAAAGTGTTAAGACCACTATTAGTCAAGAAAAGATAGAGATTGTGAATTTACTGGGTTCTCTAAAAGGTCGTGATTGATTTTCATGATGACGTGGACTTTCATTAGCCTGTAATGAACATTTTATGTAATAAGTTTCAATCACAAAAAGTGGCAGTCATTGATTTAAAATATTCATCAAATATTATTAATTCTAAAGAAAGGTATCCTTTAGAAATGTTCTGTTTTCAAACATTAATTTTTATTGTAATTCGATAATTTTCCTTGAATCGTTGAGTTATGGAGCTGCATCTTTGAAAATGCACTATAATTTTCTATTAAGTAAAGCTGTCATTGCTAATATATTAAAATCTTTACAAGTTCTTTTTAATTATCTTATTTTATTTTTTTTATTTTTTTTCACTAAACGTCTGATTCGAAAGAAACAATTAAAAAGAAATATTTTTTGGAACTCATGCGCATGCTGCGAAATTTCGCAGTTAAACCTAAGCTGGATGCTATAAACTCTGAATTTTTTTTTTCTTTTAATGTTCCTCAGTCCTATTAGGTGTGCTTATAATAATGCACACTTAATAATGCACACCTAATTATCGTAACCATCTGTTACAATGGTTACGATAAGTTTAATATGAATGATTAAAAAATAAAGGTAATTCCATAATTAACTAATTTGTAATGTAATATTTTCATCAATTATATCTGAAATTAATCTTTCTTTTATATTTTAAAATTTTTAAAAATCATAATTTTCCCACTTAATTTGTTTGAATAAATTTTTTCATTTTTTATTTTAAAATGGTTTTTAATAATTATTTTGTAAATAATCTCTATAGTTTTCCTCTATAGTTAAGATTTTGAATTTTTTTCCTAATATTTTTTTTTCCATCTCTACTTTTCTTAGCTAAAGTTTAAAAAGACATTATTTATTATTTTTAAAAAAAGTTAATATTTTCTGTTTGTTTCCTATTGATAAAGATCTAACTATGAAGACCTTAGTCCAAGATTGAATCTACCAAAGATTTAAAATAATTAATTTTTGTTTGAAAGGATTTATTTCATTTAAAAGATAAAATAAGTAAGTTAAGGTATTTCATTTTTTAATGATGTGTTGGTATTGTGCATTCCATAAAAATTTCTCGTCAATATAGACTCCTAAATACTTTTGTTAAGAAAAGTATTCATTTTTTTGGCAATTGCATGGTTCTTTATTAACCATGAAACTGTATTATTTGAAACTTTATATCCTTTTACTTTCTTTTCTTTAAAGAAACGCCCTCTAGATAATGTCTGGTTTATCTAAGTTGTGAGATTCAAAGAATAAACAATCAATATTTATTATGACTGCTACTGGTAAAGTCTAAACCGATAAGTTTCTATCATTTCGGACTATAGTTTAAATAATCTTGACATTATATTTAGTATTTACAAAGATTATATGAACTATTTTGGAAATATTACAAATCATTATCTCTCTTGATGCTGAACCGTTGGTGTCAACAGTATCTCCGTTTGTTCAGAAGTTGCAGTTTTCTAGTACTAATTTTTGTTTCCTTCTTTCTCTAGTCTTGGCCCAAGAATACACTTGTGGTAGCAGAGGAGGTATTTGCATGGATGGTTGTGGACTGACTGCACCAAGAGAAATTGGAAGCACCTGCCCTCCTGGACAGGAATGTTGTGTTCTCATCTGAAGCACAAAACTGCCCAAAACAAGCTCTGGTTTTAGTTACAAATATTGTTAGTAAACGTCAGTAAATTCTTATGATAACTTCAAGCTTGGATGTATTTGTCTACTTAATATAAATGTGAATAAATAATGTTTTCAAGGAAGTCATTTGTGTAGTTTTTCTGTATTACTATTATTCAATACATCTAGGTATTTATATATATTAACAAGGAAACTTTGCATCAAATGTCTACTCTTGTACAAAAACGTTTACTTTTTCTTCTGAATTTTGAATAATTTGATTTTGGCAGAATATGTAACAGGAATATAATTCCAAAATTTTCAATACTTCGATCTTAGGTTATTAGGAGAATAATTTTAAAAAAAAAGTTAAAGATTAAAATTCAATTTTAAATTTTTTTTATTCAACATATCACATAAAAATAAAAATATATACATAATTAAAATTATTTATACTTCGAAATACATGGTTTCTTTTTAAATATAGAGAATAATTTGATAGAAACAACAACTATAATCAAGTTAAGGGACAAAAATAATCATATCTGAAATGGGAAAATTATTTTCTTACAAGGGATGTGCGTGACCTCGAACGCTGAGAACCGCACGAAAATATGCTTAGAATATAAATCGCTCATCCCAAAAAAAATGATATGAGTCATTCCCATGCAAAACTCAGCTGTTGTCTGCTAGCGCACTTTGAAGGCTGAATAGCTGCGCAACACTATCTGGTCAGTAGGAAAAGTTTGTTGTTCAGATAGCGTAATTACACTCATGGACAAAAAAATTAGCGCACCAAGAAGGAGTCGTCAAAATGAAACGAAAATTTACATACGTAATGACTACTTTGATATAAGTAAATGATTAGAAAATCAAAGAAACAGGATAATTTATTTCAGAGAAAAAGGCAAAAGAACGGAGGAGTTAATACTCCGTTGGACCCCCTCTAGCGCGACTGCACGATGCGATACGATCGGGCATTGAGTCATACAAGTTCTGTATGATGTCTTGAGACATTTCGTTCCATATTTGCTGTAACCTTGCCTCTAGTTCGTTCAAACTCGTGGGATGCCCAACTCGTCGTCCCAAATGATCCCAGATATGCTCGATTGGACACAAATCTGGGGATCGGGCAGGCCAAGGAAGGGTAGTAACAGTGCGGAGACAGTCTTGTGACACCCTTGCCGTATGAGGCCGAGCATTGTCTTGTTGAAAAATGGCTCCTGGGAGCCGTTGCATGAGTGGCAACACATGTGGTTGCAGGATTTCATGAACATACCGCTGGGCTGTCATGGTGCCACGGAACAATACTAGGGGTGACCGTGTATTGTAGGCAATGGCACCCCATACCATCACACCAGCTGTGGGAGCGGTGTGTCGCTGTACAGCAAAGGCAGGATTGAAGCGTTCACCACGGGCTCTCCACACACGAACACGATTGTCATCACTGCCGAGATTGAATCTGGATTCGTCGCTAAATAAGACCTGGTTCCATTCCGCTGCAGTCCAGTTTCCTCGTGCGCGGCAAAACTCCAAACAGAGGCGTCGATGGGTGGGCGTCAAGGGCAGCACACGTAATGGGCGCCGCGATACCAACTGTCCTTCAGCCAGGCGCCTTCGTATGGTTCGAGAAGATACAACGGCCCCTAGTGAAGGTGCTACCTGTGCCTGGATGGCGGCCGATGAAGCAGTTGACTGTACGCGTGCATTTCTGACTATGTGGCGGTCTTCTCGACGACTGGTCTGTCGAGGGCGTCCTGAGCCTGGTCTTCGTGTACATGACATCTCTCGGGTCCACTGGTCCCTACACCTCCTCACAACACAATCAGAGCGGCCTAATTGACGAGCTACTCGCCTAGCTGACCACCCAGCTTCCATCATCCCGACGATTCTCCCTCTCTCAAACTGCGACAACTGCGTATACTATCTTCGAACACGGCGTAATGGCTTATCTACCTCAGCTCTTCCTTTGTAAATGATTCAGCACACTCAAACAAGCTTTGGTTACCTGTTTTATACTCCACAGAGTACGATGTTCAACGCCCTCTACCGGCTATACGTAATGCGCAATCACGCTGCATTTCTAATCATTTGCATATCTCCCCGACATGTACCTTCATTGCAAGTTTCGTTACGATCCCGCAATTATTTCTTGGTGCGCTAATTTTTTTGTCCATGAGTATATTTTAAGCAGAGGGAAATATAGCAGTATACTCACGACATTGAAATATGTGTGTTTTTGTTCCTATTATTTCGATATTGCTATCGATATTTTGTTTCTTGTCACTGAATCCAACCACAGGACACCACACCCCACCCCACCAGAAGACACTACCTTTATGGCAAACACAGAAGCAATCTCTACCCCTCAGTACATATGCCCCAAAAATATACAACTAGGGACATATTACAAGCAGCACTTGATAATTTCTACACCGCATTAGCACAATACACAGGTACAGACTCCACACTCAGGCCTCCACTCCCCAAAGTATACACATCAAAACAACTCTCCAGTTATATACCATCTCAACACACACACTATCCCACAACACCATGACAATATCCAAACATTAGAAGACATACACACAACAGTGCACTGCGCGGCACAGGGAACCATTCAGGCACTTGGAATCAAACAATACCACGTACCTCCCACCACACGGTCACAAGAATACATCCCCCTTTGGAGACGTCGCCTTGAGAGCCGTATCAGCGACCTTAGAGGAGACATAGTCGGGCTCACACAATACTGTGCAGGAAAGAAAACAACGAAACTTATGTCCCAGGTTAGGAAGATATTCAAGCACATAAATACTCTCCCTTCACATTCAAACCATCATAACCAGGTTCAGGAACATCTCGACACACTAAAACAAAAACTGAGTGCACTTACAAAAAGATTACAAAGATATAAATAGTGCACTCTGCGGAAACAACAAAACAACACTTTCGAATACAATGAGAAAAAATTCTACAGATCCCTTACATCTCCCTCCATTACACCCAACACAAACACTCCCACCAGCGAGGCATTACATGAATACCGGTCGTCTCTGTGGTCCAACCCCATTCCCGACAATGACAAAGCACCATGGATCACAGAGGAACAACAACTCACTGAACCCTTACCCTTCATGCCCTTCCATGATATTACTCTCGCAGACATACAGACAGCACTAAAACATGCACACACCTGGAAGGCTCCTGGTGCAGACGGCGTTCAGAACTTCTGGATCAAGAGGTTCACGTCCCTGCATGGGAAGCTAGCTCTTGCACTCACTGACATAATCCAACACCCAGAACATATGCCTCTTTTCCTCACACAGGGTGTCACATATCTACAGAGCAAGAATACTGAAACAGCACACCCTGCTAACTACCGTCCAATCACTTGCCTCCCCACACTTTACAAACTCCTCACCTCCTGCCTTGCAGACAAAATTTACACACAATCGAGACACATAACATTCTTTCCGAACAGCAGAAGGGCTGTCGCAGGAATTCCCAGGGTTGTAAGGAGCAACTCCTTATTTACTCGGTAATCCTGCGACAGGCGCGCGCGAAGAATAGGAACTTACAAATCGCTTACATCGATTACAAGAAGGCATTTGACTCAGTACCCCATTCCTGGCTTTTACACTCTCTTCAACTCTACAAAATACACCCCAAGATCACGGCATTCTTGGATGCCACGATGAAGAGTTGGAACACAACATTAAACCTACGCACCTCCAACACCTCCATCACTACAGTCCCCATTCCCATAAGGAGAGGTATTTTCCAGGGAGACTTTTTGAGTCCTCTTTGGTTCTGCCTAGCCTTGAATCCATTAAGCCACATGCTAGACAACACAAAACACGGTTATAGGCTTACCTCAGGCACTCTGACACCATACAAAATCACACACTTACTCTACATGGATGATAATAAACTCTACACCACAAACAACATACAACTTATTAATTTACCACAAGTCACTATACAGTTCACCAAAGACATTGGAATGGAATTTGGAATCGACAAATGCCGCAAGCTACATATAACACGCGGGACAACTTCGAATTTGGAGGATTTTGAACTGGACCATGGGTTGACCATCCAATCCATGGAAGAGGAAGAGACCTAAAAGTACTTGGGCTTCCAGCAAGCGCGCTTCATTGACAACGCAAACATCAAAAACGCACTCAAGAAAACATATCGTGTTCGCGTTCACAACATCCTCAAAACACAACTCAATGCCAGAAATAAAATTAAAGACCTCAACACTTTTGCCGACCCACACTAATATATTCGTTCGGCATAATTCCACGGACAAAACTGAACTCGAAGCACTGCAACGTACAACACACACACTACATTCACGAAACACAACTTGCACCACCCCAAGTCCGCTACGGAAAGGATGACTCTTCCCCGCAAGGAGGGAGGCCGAGGACTCATCAATCTGATCACCCTACATGCAAAACAAGTACACACACTTACGGAACACTTCCAACAAAGAGCACAACACTCCTCACTCCACTCAGCCATTGTCAAGGCTGACACACACCTCACATCACTGGACATCGCAAATCCTTCTCCAACACTCACCATACCCGACACTCACACACAGCAGCTGAGTGAATCATGGGCTCGTAAGGAACTCCATGGCAGACATTGCCACGAACTCAGCCAGCCTCATGTCGACCTGGAAGCGTCGAAAAGATGGCTGACGAGTGGTGAGCTGTTTGGGGAGACCGAAGGGTTCATGATCGCGATACAGGACCATATCATCCCCACACGCAACTACAAGAAACTACATTCTACACGACACAAACACACATGACGACAGATGCAGGAAATGCGACACTACGCATGAGACGATCGACCACGTAATATCAGGCTGTCCCCTTCTCTCCCAAACAGACTACCTCCTCCGACACAATCAGGTAGCGTCGATTGTTCTCAACAGCTAGCACACAAACACTCACTTATTAAGTACACACTACAAGTACACACTCCCATACTACAAGTACACACCACAAAGCATACTAGAGTCACCCTCACATAAGCTGTACTGGGACCGCCCCATTCACACAGACAAAACTATACATCACAACAGACCTGACATCACACTTATAATAATGTTAACAAACAGACTATCTCATTGATATTGCAGTGCTTGTCAGCAAGAACATGCAGAAAACTCACACAGACAAGAAAAGTAAATACACCGATCTAGCACACGAGCTCCAGAAGCTGTGGAGGCAGGACCGAGTACGTGGTGTACCCATCGTCCTGTCCGCCACTGGTCTGGTGTCTCACACATTACACCATAACCTCAGCACACTAGGACTTCATAGAAACACTTATGCACAATTCCAGGACCGAGTACGTGTTGTACCCATCGTCCTGTCCGCCACTGGTCTGGTGTCTCACACATTACACCATAGCCTCAGCACAGTAGGACTTCATAAAAAACACTTATGCACAACTCCAGAAGGTTGTGATACTCAACACAATACGCATAGTTAGGAAATTTATGAACACAACCACATATCCCTAACCATTCTTCCACATTTTTTTTTTTCACACTTGGCAATATGAGCTTTGGTCCTTGACCCTCCATATTGTTTTTGCTGGGGAAACCCATGGTTTGAACTTATAATAATAATAATAATAATAATAATAATAATAATAATAATAAAAGGAATAAATTAATTCAAATATTGTGAATTTTGTTTAACTTATTGAAATATTCATTTTCCGAAATTATATAAATATTCGTTCTTTTATAGTGTAGATAGGTAGGCAAGTAGTCTATTCCATTATGGCCCATATGGATGCTAGAGGTAAGTCTACCAACTTCTCAATGGCCCGGGACTGCAATGAGGTCGTTGGTCAAGCCCAACGCTCGCCCGTCGCGTCGATCGGAAAAGAAACTCAGATACCTATTCTGCAGAAGGCTGGGTGGATCCTAGGACTCATCTGGAGCATAATTCAAGATGGAAAAATCTACTATTTCCGCCGGGGTCGGAACTGAACCCGATTTAAAAGCCTACTTTACAGTATAATCACTATCGATTTCAATATTTGAAAAAATTGCTTTTGTTTTTTGAAAACTTTCAGTATCATTACTTAACAAATTTACATTTGCAACTTATTCTTTATTTAAGTAATGGCTATACATTTTTTTTTTTAAAAAGTGGTATTTAGCAAGAAGAATTAAGTTTTATTTGTGATTAAAAAAAAAAAGCTAAAATGTTTGGTTGTCTTATAATGCAACTCCGTATTCCAAAAAGGGGTTTGAATTGAGAGTGGTAAAGGGTGAGGAAGAAATATAATTAATAAACAAAGTCTATTCTGAATAGGTGCAAAAAATGAAAGGTGAAAGTAACTACGATTATTTTTGATATAAAAATAACAGATGTTTTGATAAACTACTTGTATCTTTTATTTGATCATTACGGAACACTGCTTCAAGGTAATCTGATAAAAACGTTTGATGCGATTGAGATTTAATTGAAGTAAATATAGTTACTTGAGGCGTTTCTTTCGCATTTTATGCAAAGGTACCTATTATCTATAAAAGTTAATTCACGTATGTATTGGGCTATATACTCTATATCTGGCTTCCCATATAAAATTTTACAACCTGTTGATCGGCACTTAACCCCATTCAATGTATCAGTAATTTTGTGGTACCGGCATTTCCAATGTCACATTAGCTGCCCGATGCTTCCCCGCAGTGCAACAAGCTCTCAGCTCTTACAATTTTTTTTTTTTTACCCCCTTTCATTGCAAAAAAAGGAGCTAAAATTTGGTATATGTCAACTCCATAAGATCATGAATAAATGATAAAAATTCAATTGGATGTTTCGATCTGACAAACCTAACCATTCCCTTGTTAGACTGGTTTAAGGAAAGCATTGCAGGAAAGCACTACTTCGCAATGTCACATTGGAAATGCCGGCGACAGTACTTGTAAGATTTTTAAATACTTATTAAGAACATTTTAAATTTCTCAAAGAAATTCAGTTGATTGGTGTTCGTTGTTTCTGCAATTATTATGAATATTTCTTAAATTTAGCAAATAAATCGAAAATTTATGTATGTTTCTTTAATAGGACTCGTATGTTTGCACCTGACGGTACACAGATAGTAGGGTTGAAGATTAAATATGTTTTGTTGTTTGTATAATTTCGATTTGGATAACTAGTAATAACAAGCCATAAATTAATCACTAGCAGAAACTCTTCAATTATCAAAGATAAATAGTATAATTAATACAGTACAGTAATATGGCATGTGAGTGTGGTGAATGTGGTGGCAGAGAGGTCGAGCACCGCGCCCGTTGGTCTATTGTGCTATCCACGGAAAACGACAGAATGAGAGAAAGACTGAGAAAGTATGGTGGGAGAAGTGCAGAGGAAATCCGAGAAAACCTGCTAGCGATCGTCCACCATCACGAAATCAACATGAGAACAGAACTTCGGTACTTAGAGGTGAGAGGCCAATGGCTTAGGGACAACGCCAATCGCACAGCCCTGAACAGTAATAAATACCTTAATTGCACTGAGGACAATTTGCAATTGTAGTTTCTGTTGTCCATGATATAAAGAGTTCACCATATCCTTATAAACAACAGAAATTTCGCAAAATACAGTTAACCACTGAAATAACAGTTTTCTGTAGATCTGGTAGTGATGGGTTTCAAATTGTTATCGCTGTATTCTAATTTTTTAACTTGGACTCAACAAATACTGTTTTTTGGTAATTATACCATGTATGAGGGTTTTCAATATCAACAATGTTTGTTTGTTTGTCAGTAAATGTATGTTCAGAATAAAGTTCATTTCTTCATTAGATGTCTGAGATAAGAGTGATCCAAATCAATAGAGTATTTGCTTTTATTAGCCTAAAGATACCATTAAATTCCGAGTTTCCTAGATTTTCAATTATCTTGATGAAAAGCAAGGGTAAGCTATCTTCAATAGGAATAGATTCTAAACCTTCTTTCTTTCGGGTGATACAAGTTAAGTGGTGCTACAATGTTAACCTGACTTACAAATACTCGTTGAAATTTTTCTTGTCATTCAGATACAACGCTCATTGGCTGCAAGAACGACATAACTAAAAAATGATCATTTTTCGAGTTATTTACAAAAAAAAAAAAAAAAAAAATATTTTTTTAAAAAAAAAAAAATAAGATTTTTTTTTTTTTTGTTTTTTTTTTACTGGTAGAACGACATAACTGAGCTAAAATTCACCATGAGAAAGCAGTTGTTGTCAGTATTGCGTCAATTCACTTTCAAACTCATTTTCTGGAAAATAAAGTTTTTTGAGTTACGCCGTTGTTGCAGCAAATGAGAGATCTTATGATTACACCGTAAAACAATAACTAATATCAATAATCTAATGATGAAATCTTTGTAAACACTTAGAAAAATGTTATTTTGATTTTTATTTTGAAATTTTTTTTGTACAAAAATTAATTATTTATTAATAAATAAAGCTCCTAAAAAGAATTTAATTAAATTTCAGTGTAATACGGAAGATTGAAACTTAGGAAATTGTAGAGCTCTGTAAATTAATCAATAATACAATAATTGACAAAAACATAAAGAAATAAAAGTCAAATTATTAAAAAAAATAAACCAATTAGAGAACACTTTAATTTCATTGAAGATCATGAAAACATTGAAATTAAAAATATAATTTTTATTGAATTACTTAAAAGAATTAAGAGTCATTATGTATTATAAGAATATTTCGAATTTAACCTCAAGATTGTCCTGTATTTTATAGATAAAGCAGTGAAGTAATTTTATCTCAATATCAGTTTATGAAATGCGATGCTTTGAAATAATGTTCACAGGATTCTATCAAATTTCATTCCACGCAAAATATAAAGAGGTTATTTTCAATTGTAATGTTCAAAATGAAATAATTAACAAAATCCACATCCGGCTCTGAAACATTAATGGATTATTTGATATGAATATCTCTAGTTAGTCAATGATAATTCTACAAAGATGGCACATTTATTATCTTTCACTATAATGACAACCATTATCTTATTTCTGGCTTTCCAAACTATCGAAAGTAAGTCATATCTGTATTAAAATACATTATTGTATAAATTTATTTATTTATTTATTTATTTATTGTAATTTAGGAAAATAACTTTTGTAACGCTTACGAATACTCGATTTTGTCTCTCATGGGTAGCTGAATTTTATAAAACGTAATTTTTTGGTGAGACAAATTAGGCCTAACTCATCTTTAATGATCAGTAATTACGATGATAAAGAACTGCATTTGCAGTTAGATCTGCCCTTTTGTTAGCCTAAGATTTTGTAATTAAGTTATTTAATATGCTATTAATCTTCTTTATTTTATAATCCTTTGGGGAGAAAGGAACCAGTATGAACCTAATGTATAGATCTTTGACCTAGGCTAATCCTCATTTGTTTTTAATTTAATGCTGTCATTTTTTCGTAGCAAATTTACTTGAGAAAACTTGGAATATTTGTAATTATCCTTGGTGTATTTTCTTATGTTTAGTGTAGTGCTCTGAAAAAACAAATAAAGGAAATATGTGAACAGAGTTCAAAATATGATTTTATAAAAGTGTCAAGTTATTAATGTCAAGAGGTGATTTATAAGAATTACGCCATAGCATTTGCTTCCTTTTAACATTAAGATGTTTTTATTGATGCACATAATTCTGTAATTTATAAATCTAAAACAGGATGTAATGAATTGTATGTCCTTAATATAAAGCCGGATCTAAGTTAATTTTATTCTTAAATTCTTTACTTTTTCTAAATTGCAAAAGATTGATTGAAATCTTTGTTTTGCGAAACTCGAAGAGACAGCTTTGAGTTTTGCCTGTTTCGACACAGTACACAGGTTATACACAGTAAAACCTCGTTAAGTTGTCACTCAAGGGACCAAACATTTTTGATGACTTAAGCGGAGTGACGACTTAGGCGGAGTGGGAATTTTTGAAAAAAAAATAAAAAATACTGAAATACAGTATTTTCATGAATTGCTGTAGGATTCGGTAAGAAAAACAAGATTTTCAGAAATCAATACATGCAAATGAACGAGTGGAAAATAATAATAAT
>JAFIDM010128908.1:0-21002 GCA_023159025.1 Thereuonema tuberculata
TACGAACCAATTATGACACTTGGGTCCGGCTGCACCCACCTATGTAGTTAAGGTTTTTGGCCATTTGGAGTCGTGAGGGAATTTGCAGGAATGCAATCTGAATTATTATTCAGAGATTTTAAAACTTTTCTCCCTATTAACAGTTCATCAATTTATAAGAGGCTAATGAGAAAACCAACAAGTGCCATCGTAGATATTTCGGATGTGAATTCAATATCAGATTATTATTACTATTTATAAAAAGGAAATCTACAAATTTGAATAAAGTAATTTAAGCCGATGTAAAATTAGTGATTTTCCCCGAGTAAAGAATCGAATTTTTCTCTTACAATCAAACTTGGAGCTTTGATTACGGCACCATCTCTCGATGAAAGTTAGAACAACTATTTCCGTAAGTTCCAAAAAACTCGATAGATGGCGAAACTGCTGAGTTGCCAGAAACTATTTCTATTTCTTCGTAAGAATAACACTAAAATAAATTCACTGGAAATGTGATAGTACAGCACTCAATTCTATTTCCTTTTAAATGAATTAATCGAAAACTAAAAATAAAATACTATAGAAGTATTAATAACTTTAATCTAAAATGATGGAATTCTTGAATCAAATAAACATATTAATGTTGCGTATTTTTCAAGAAGCCGACTGTAAGTGAAAAAAATCCAAATCAAGTCGTTGAAAATTAGAGGTTTAATATGGTGTCATCAAAATTGAAATAGTGTCCTTCAATAGGTATTGGACTTTTGCAATTAGAATTCAGAAAATCCGCTTTTGTTAATATCAAAAAAAAAAAAAAAAAAAAATCATTACTATACAAGTCTAGTCTAAGATTTCTGAGTATCTACAGCATACTTCAGAAAAGAAGTACCGTGTCTTAAAAAAAAAAAATAATGAAAAAAAGACTAAATTCCTTTTCAAATTTTTATAAAAGCAAATGTGGGTCGAATTTAGTTGGGCAGTTATCAAGAAGCCTGGCCTGAGTAGGATTTTCAGTGAATATTGAGAGAGAAAAACATTAAAGTAAAAATGATTCTGTGGATCACATTAATCACTTGTCACCAGAAACAAAGATCATTTGATAAGACTCACATTTTAAGTTAAGGAACTGCTAAAATTTTTAGTCTTTTATTTTACTTGTATGCAAAAGTGGTAGGATGCGCGGCGATTTTTTTTTCCATGTCTCAAACGGGTGCTAGGGCCTACCCAGCTCTCTGTTGAATAGGTATCGGCTATTTGTCCCGGAGGATAGCAGGCTAATCACCCGATCTTATTTCAGTACAGTTGGTCTAAGAAGGGTTGAAGCCCTACCTCCAGTGCCCTATGGGCCTTGGGATAAACCTAATCTATATATATGTAAACAATTTGCAGTAGCAAATATTTATTAATATTATTCTCTTACAAAAACAGTTTGTTTTATATATTTACTGCGACTTCAAAATTTTTTAATCTTCCATATTCTGGTTTTATCAACCTAGAAGTACCATCTATTTTTAATCAGATTTATCTTTCATCTAATCTTTTGTCAATAACTACTGGCGGGAGAAAAAAAATCAAAAAAAACAAAAAAAAAAACATACATAATTCAAATTTAGGCCTATAAATTTTTTTGCAGATTTTAAGTTAGGAGAGGGATGTCGGTTTTTTTTTGGTTTTTTTTTTATATATACCAATTTGTATTTATCTCGCGTAAAGCATTTTGTACAAAAAAAAGTCAGCGAGACATATCTGAAAAAACAAAAACTATGATTTGGCTAAAAAGTTAAATTAAGAAACTAATAACTGAATAATAGAAGAAAAAGAAATAGTAATATTCTGATAAGTTACAAAGATAATGAAGAAATCAAATTCTTTCTTTAACTAGTATAACTACAGAAAAACGTAACGTTTTTTATGATTGTAATTGTTGAAAATGGGGGGGGGGGGAGAAAAGTTGTACCAAAAATAAAATGTAAAAAATAAATACCATCTTATTTAATAGAAAAATATCTCTCGCCCAAAAAAATAAAAAAATAAATAAAATACAGCTTTTTAAGTATTTTTATATTTCAGACTGGACAAACTGGAAATGCTGTTGTGTAAAAATATAGAAAGTCAAATGAAAACAAGACAAAACTTGAAAAAATAAAAAGTTAAATTTTTATTAAATATACTCTTTTCTTAAATAAAGAACACTTTAAATATTCATTATTTGAAAAAAAAAATCCAAGCTATTTACAATAATGGTTTTCAGTTTACTTTCAAACAAGTGTAAAATATGGGTTTTAAAGTTATTCTCAACCATACATGATTCTAATTAAAATCTGGTAGCATGATTAACAAAAATATACATATTAAAACTTTAAATAAAAGCAATATGATTCATTCACTTACAGCAATAAAGCATGGCCGCTTTAGAAAAATAACAGTTCAAACTTCTGACATTTTACATTTAAAAAAAAAAAAAAAAAGCAGTTTTAGCTGCATAATTTCTCCTCACAACTTTAAATAAATTCTTGCAATAAATACGCCCACAATAGTATTATATTTATTTAGTTTTGCTTAGGGTGCTAACCAATTCCTTTAATTTTTCCTTATGCAATTGTAGAATAAGAAAATAAGCTAAAGAATGTTTCCAATTAAATTTACATTAAGGAAGATAAATCCAAAAAACAATTTAGAATATGGGGGAAAAAGAATTTTGTTAGATTTTTTTTCTTTCTCAAGGACTAAGGATTATTATTTTAGTAAGAAAAGAAAAAAATCTTACTTTGCGATATAATTAAATCAATAATAAAAAGTTTCAAAAGACTTCTTCTACCCTCAACCCCCCAATTTCTCCGTAAATAATCAGAAAACACTACTGCATATTCCCTTCCCAATGGCTTTATGTATAAACAGTATGAATATTACAAAACTAATTTCTGTCATATAAAGAAAATAAAAACTGCAATTCCTTAAAGAATTTAAAGATTTTTCTCAAATTGAGTTTTAATACAGGTTGAAATTATACAGTTAAATCTTCAATTTTTACAATTTCATGGATCTTTTACTTAAATATTTATTTAAATGAAAAAATGAAGAAGGAAAAACTTAGCCTGTCCATTTTTTAAAACTCAGGTTTCCGTAGAGATGTGAAAAATATAAAGCGTAAAATATAAAGCTTAAAGTCTAGAATTTATGTAAGAATGACAGCTGCTGTTACACACAAAAATAATTGAATCGCAAATGTGAAAAAGGTACTAAGTCAACTTTTTGTACATTTTGAGTTAGGACTGAAAATGGGTTCAATTGTGTTCACCCCATGAACTAAATCAGGCTTTTCCAGTAGTCTCAGAAGGTCAAAAACTTGAAAACTGCTTTACAATTTTTCATTATTTTTGCATTAGTGTTACATTGCCATATGATACTGTATATAACATATATATATATATATATATATATATATATATATATATATATATATATAACTTATATAATTAAGTTTGTATTAAAAAAAATTGAAATAAAACATTTTATTTTAACTGCAAAATGCGACAATATAATTGCAAAACATGGAAAAAGGTACCTAAGTCACCCATAATCTGGAAAAAGGTACTAAGTCGAAATTTTTAATTATCTCTTTGTACATTTGCATACTGACCTAAAACTAAACAGATGACAGGCATGGGTCGGCTTCACAGTCGTTCCACACCACACCAATGGATTTTTAATTGCTGGCTCTAGTTTTGAATGTGGAAGGTTTTTTGTGTTTTCTCAGTTTGGTATTTCTATGACTTAGTACCTTTTTCATATTTGCGATTCAATTACCCATTAGTGACAAAATGACGTAGGATGTATAATTTTTGATATCGTTTCGGAATGTTGGCAAGTTATGTTAAATGCAAATGTTTTCTTTATCGTTATATTTTAGTTCTATTGCAAGTTTCTCTGAAGGAAAGAACACTAACATGATTAAAAATGTTACATACTAAAAACAGTTTAAACATCATAAATTAATATACAATACTGCACAACTTTCAACTAACTGAAAACAATTGGTTTTTGAAGAATAAGAAGATTATGCAACGAATGGACCGTGTTTTATGTGCTTAAAATTTAATATTAAGGAATGTTGAGAAAATAGAATAAAGATAAAAAGCTTGAAATTAATTCTTCAGATATATACTCAGTCTAATAAATATATAAATTTAAAATACCTTAGAACGGAGAGTTTTTAAGAAATAAAAAAAAAGGTACAGAAATTAATAACTCGCAAGGTAAATATTTACAAATAACTAAACATATTTACAGTAAATAAAAGGTTTCCTTATTGCTAAGGAAGAAAAACATGTTAATAGATTATATGAGGAAAAAAAAATACAATATACAACACAATGCTTCCCATAGTATACTTTCAAACAAATTCAATATAAAATATGAACAGTTAATTGAATTCATTCTGTGAAGAGCGTACAGAAACAATGTTTTTTTTCCTTCTTAGTATCTACAGATTTTTGTACAAAAAGAAACAAGCACTACATCTCCTTAACTTACTGAACTTCACATTTCTAGCTGAGCTACCGTGGTTGATATCAGATTCTGTAAGTCTTTTTTGCGAATTTCTGCCGTCACGAGAACCTCATCGTGGTTAGCAACACGTTCTGTTTCATATTCCATAATGCATTTATTTGTTATAAGAGACATAGCGAACACTTCAAGACCACAATGCCTTGCCGTTATTACTTCATGAACAGTACTCATACCTAAATTAAAAAGAAAAGTATAAAAAGATTAAAAACTTATAGAAGTATTATTATTAATAACTAATTTTCCATCATTTTTTTGTTCAAGTCTGATCTTATGAAGTCTGAAATAATCAGTAGAACATATTTTCTACTTTATCAAATTGTGATCATATTCATTCATTTACATAAATCAATTAAATTTAATTCAGTAACTTTTCAGCCATTGTAAAAATATATTTTAAATCAGAATAATTCTTTACTTACCGACTGCATCAGCACCCAGCAGTCTTAATGCCCGCAATTCTGCTACAGTTTCGAATGAAGGACCTCCTACCATTACATACACCCCTTCATGAATGTGATTATTAAGCCCTTGTTCTTTGGCAACTTTCTTTGCAAGTTGACGATATTTAACTCCGAATGCATTACTCATTGGTGGAAATCTTGGGCCCCATCTAGAATTTAAGAAAATTCTAAGGTTTTATTTTCTAAGCATCATAATATTTGTGTTTGCTTTAATAATTTGTGGTAAAATTCAAATTGAATGTCTTACATACCAATCAAGTAACCTTAATATTTTTTTTTTTTAAAAAAGGATATATGGCAATTTACAATATTTCATTCGTATCGTAATTACAAAAGTAGCTCATTTAACTTGCTTGCAAACAAATTCTAACAAATGTCGTATCAAATGATGACATAAGTTTGAAGAAACAAATGCTTAAAAGTTAACTATAAGAATTAAATTGAACAAACAAAAGTTCTCAAAATAATTTACAATTTTCAGGCCTCAGAAAGAAGATAGCAAAGGAAATGTCAACATTGTGACATTCAGAGCATGATACAGGTTAGAATTTGTCTTCATCAGCCTCATGAAATGGATGGATTTTTCATAAAATAAATAAATTTGCAAATAAAAATCTTACTTTTCATCATTCATTCCTCTCAAAGGATTATCTCCGGCAAAACCTTGGAAGTTTATGTGATCCTTGATGATCATAACATCTCCTACATGGTACTCTGGATTTATTCCACCAGCTGCATTGGTGATGAAAATTGTTTTAATGCCAACAAGCTTCATAACACGAATTGGCATAGCACACTAAAAAAGAAAAATTGAAGAAAAAAAATCAGAAAAGTACACACACACAATAATTCAAATTTGTAACAATAAAGGCTTAGGATTAAAATGGCCAAAACTAACTTTCCAGAGCTCATAACCTTCATAATTATGAAATCTTCCTTGCATGCAAACAATTGAAACTCCATTCAACAGTCCAAAGACGAGTCTTCCAGCATGGCCTGGAACTAAATGATGAAAAAGTGCATTTACTAAACAGAATAGAGCAATTTTATTCTTAAAAATTAAGATTGAAATAACATGAATGTGCGAGTTATTTCCTCTATTGTTAGTAATGTAAGCATTTCAGTAAAGAAGCTATAATCCAACATTAAACAAATGAAATACTATTACTGTCCTAGTAGTAATTACCTATTGGCATATTTATTGGCATATAACACTTTTTTCCTAAAATTTAGGGCTGAAATTCTACCTGCGTGTTATACGCATATACTGCATATTTAAATTTTTTTTTTACTTAAACTTCCTTATTAGAATTAGGATGCACATTATACACCGATAGATATGGTAGTTATATCTCTTCAAATTTTAGAAAATGATTTTACAGTAGTTAAATTCCCCTATCCTATAATTTTTCAATTGGTATTCTTGATTTTTAGTTCTGAACCTCATAAGCAAGTGACATTTACCTGTACTAACTGGGAAGTTTGGTATACTCTCATATGGAACAGCATCTTTCTCTTCTAATACATCTGCCAAACCTCCCAATCCAGATCCACAGATGATACCAATCTTTGGGCGATGCTTAGTTTTATTTAACAAGAACTTGGCAATCTGCTCAGTCTGTTCATACGTGTATCTATTTGGGAGAAGAAAACAAATGAATTACTGCCAAATTCAAGGAATGCTGTAAAGTGTAGGCTTTATTTAACACAAGCAAACTACTACTTTAAAATTATTTTCTATTTTAGAAGAAATCAATCGTTTGGTGTGGTTTTAATTTACTGAATTTAAAGAAAAGTTTGAATAAGCAAATAAAGGGGAATAATTAAATAGTCCTAAATGGTTAAGATAATCTTGCAATCGATTTATTTCCAGTCAAAATTAAGTTGCTGTTTAAATCTTATTTTTCTTAAGATATAACATTACTAAAAGCTTTCAAAACAAGCTTCATCAATAATTTTTTGAATGTATGTTACGATGGATTTGCGAATTTAACAACAAATTATGAAAAATTTCGTGTCATTTCATATTTAGCATAATTGGCCTATTAAATTAATAAAGAAATGAAGTTTAATTTTCCAGCGAAATTGCTTTTAAGAAAATGTATTCCCTAAGGGAATAATGTTTGTCCTTTACTATTGCAGACCCATTATTTTCCCTCCGCCATATTATTATTATTATAAACTTATTGTTTACGACACCGTTTACTTGATGTAAAACATAGAATGACAAATTCAATGCACTTCGTTCAAATAAGCCATCCCAAAGAAGAGATTATATCGTCCTGCCACAATCCACTCTGTAATTCCATTTGAATAAAACGTAATACAATCCTAATTAGACAAAACAAAGTCAGAAGTATTACGTTACCGTTTGTTGTGTAAAGATCAAAATGCTTTGCCTATGTATACGAATAGATCTAGATGCAACGGTGTAGGATTCGCTGATCATTTCAGTTGTAAATTCACGAGCAAAACTGAGGGCCTACACTTGCTGAAATCACGTGGCATTTTAAAAATAGAAATAAATATTTAATTTAAGATATCATTTTGATATGAACTAGTTTTTTTTTTTAACAATAACAACTGATGTAGTTATTTGTTTATATGAATATTTCAATTGTTGATTTTTTTTTCTTATTAATTTTGTGGAGACTAAGAAATAAAATAACTGACAAAGTATCATAAACATATGTCATGGCCGAATAAATATCCGAGGTATAAAATCAAAAATGCGTTTTTTTGCTAACCCTAAAGATAAATAATCTTGAAATCCCTTGGGCACATTGCAAGGGCAGAGGGGAAATTGCCTAATATTTTTCTTTTTCTCCCCCCCCCCCCAAGTTATCGGTGTTAAGAAAATGGAATGATCAAGAGAAATAAGTTATTATTAAAATGCTTCACCTATTGTTTCCAAGAACATATACGCAATTAAATTATGTTCAATGCCATCTAAAACTTTACTTTTAAATATCAATCATTCATAATTCAACAAAGTTCAGACGAGGACTAAAATTACTTCTTTAGGAAACAGTAAATTCTGTACCATCTATGGTTCGTCAAAGAACTGAAATACTTTGAATTGCAAAGCGAAGATAGAGTGGATTTACAATCTATTCCCTTCGTTTCATGTTATCTAAAAAAAATCTTCACTTATTAGATTTGTAAAATACGATAAGCAGATACTGGTTGTTGCTAATGTATTTTAAAAGCTTAAATGAAAATCTCAAAATATCCCAACAATCAACTTGTTTTTATTTTAAATTTCAATTGTTGATCACGTAAAGATCATCTTAAGATGTTATCTATATATCAAATTAAAATTGTTAACATTCATTTGATTGAAGCAGGATCTAAAAAGATAAATTAACTCGATATCATAAAGGATCTTATTTCCTGTTCGTAAAAATTTCATCAGAATTCGCAAAGGTCACACCCACGTTACCAACCAATCAGAAGGCATCATTTTAGGGCCAAGCCTCCACAGCCGATTGGTGGAATTTCAACAATAGCACTAATTACAATGGACAATATTTTTTACTACAAATTTTATGAAATGCCCTTGAAAAGAAAACAGCTTAATAAATTTACCAAATAAAATTAGGGAAAATGGATTTTCCAATTAAGGTTCGGAACTTCCTTTGAATGTTCCTTATCTTTATCAACATTTCACGAAAACGGTAAACGAAATATAGTTTATTTTACCATTAAGCAATTGCGTTTTTTGATTCACTTCTTCGTAAGAATTGAACCTAGTTTGGATTAGGTTGCTAGGTATCCAGGAACAACAGAAACAGATTTCTGTGACTCGGCTTGGTCATCGCTCTTGGCATATGTTGAAGTGCTGCAAATCATCACCCCACACAAAAACCGCGCCGGCTCAGTATAGAGAAGCCGAAATCGCCAATAAAAGCATTTCTGATGGAATACAATGAGTGAGAATTAAATAAAGTGGATTGAAATAGGTTTTGGGTCATGAAAAAGATAAAGATTGTCAAGATAAGTGAAGCAAAATGCGTCTTTTTGCTTTATTACAACTTGGTTTAGCGCCAACTGACGCAGTAGCCATTTACTATGTTTATTGAGAGCAAATGGAGACTCGTAAGGTAATATTTTACGAAATCTCACCTGTGGAATTATGGCTAATTTAATTTTTTTTTTTGGTAGAAAACGATTCTTTAATACATTGTAGGAATAAAAGTGATGGAAAATCTCGGGTTTTTTTTGTAGGTTTTAAGAAAATTTGAATTAAAAGGGGACTTCTTTTGCGGAAGCACACGTATAAAACAATGAAAATGGCGGTCTTAGAAGCATTTGGAAAAGTGAATGGAAAGTAATTTTTTTGGGGGCGTTTTTCGAAACGAAACATCCTGAAAAGTACTGTATCTCACTTAACCTAACCTACAGTTAACTGCACGGAATTTTTTTTTTTTTTTATGTTTTATGTTTTATCTACACACGAACAATCGTTTCCGCCAGGTGTTTTTTTTGCCCGCTTTATAACGGCGCTACAAGGTTTTGCCTTGAAAATGTGCACATCCGCCGCCCGTGAAAGAGTTCCAAGAAAATCTCGAATTTTCCTAAAAACTACCAAAAAAAAAGCCGGGGTTTCCATCACTTTTATTTCTAATACTTATTAATGAATTGTTTTCTTCCAAAAAACTTAAATTAACCGTAATTCCACTGGTGAGATTTCGTAAAAAAAACTATCTAGTTTTTAAGAAAGGGACTCTTTGAGGTAACTAATGGGCATTGAAATGAATGAAGTGTAAAAAAAAAAATTACTTTTTAGCTGGCGCGCGTAATCAGCCGTCGACCAGCAAATCGACCTGGGTAGACCCTCGCGATGTCACCAAGAAAATGCTGAAATTTTGAAGGGCTACTCGTAATGCCCGATCGAATTTCAAGGTTGTGCAAATACAGAAATTGGAAAAGGTAGAGATCCAGCCGTTTTCCTGGCCTTCCTTCTGCCTTACAAACCTTCTTAACATTTCGCCACATTCGTTCTATTGTTTGTGTGTGGATGGAAGGCTCTAACAAATTCAATAAAGTGATTGACAAAGTGATGCTCGAATCCGTCATTCGACAGTCGTGCATAGGATCTCCAGTGATCAGTGATCACCTTCGATCCCGGCCGTACGAACTGGCGAATTAGAGGTATAAGAGTGTTTGCATCCCTTTTCTCAACTTCCACGACAAAGCATTCCTTGGTGTCCCTATCTATTCTCCCAAATATCCATCGTTGGTGCCTCTCGGGAACATCAGCGGGTATAGAGGTGGCTCTGATCAAATTCAACCACATGTTCTTCGCAACCAATGAAACCGCTGTTATTGCTTACTACCACAGAACAAACCTCCCTACAAAATTGGTAGTAATCAACAGCAATTCAGCCATTGCAACCTCTATCGACGCACCAATAATCCACCAATAAACGAGCCGGAGGCTAATTGATACCAATAGCTTGCTACAATAAAACCAAGTATCCTTGGTCAGGCTGTAATCTTTACGGCAGTTATCATTGGAGCAATGAAGGCGCCAAAAGATTGAGGGTAACCCCCCAGATGTTTGTCCAGCCATTGCACGGAGTTGGCGAAAGAGGCCCAGAATTAAATATAGATAGATATAATTTCAAATATAAAAGGGATTAATTGAAAGATCCAAATATTGAGCTACTAATATGAATGTATTTGAAGAAAATAGAAAAAGCTGATGCAAACTATCCTTTTGTTATTGTTTTATCTTAAAAATTCATATATACGATATGTATGAATAAATTAATGATGTATTGAAATAATGGGAAAAAACTCTTGATATCAACCCCTTTATCTTTTACTTATGGAAGTAACATGATCCATAATGTAATGACATTATAACATTTCAATTATGATCCAAATTAAGGAAGTAGTTCATAAGAAAAAAATGTTGTCATATAATTATTTAAGATGAATAAAAAAGACGCCGACACACAAATTTAGTTAAAAAATATATTGACACATTAAAAGGTACAAAGGACCGGTTTCGCTACGGACACATAGCTTTCTCAACTGACAATAAAAGATTACATGTTCTTAAATACAAAAACTGGAATGATGATTAACATAAAAGACGTTGGACCAATGGGGGGCGAAGGTGCGGAGAACCAATGAGACTGCTACGTTGATAGTAGCACACACAATCCATTTTACGACACACAAGCGTCATAATGGATCCATTCTAACCTCTGTCTATCGTAAAAAAACTTATCAAGCTATCACCCTCAATTATTTCTCTTATTGTCCCATTACTTTCAAAGTTAATATTATTTATATGGCTGTCCACAGAGCTTTCTCTCTATGTAATAATCTGGACAATTTTAATCGCGAAATTGATATTATTCGTTCCATCCTTCAGATCAATAACTACCCAAACTTTTTTGTTAATAAACATATTAGTAATGCAATTCGCAAACACTACGTTTGCAGCCCTGATAGTAAGCCTAAACCAGCCAACTTCATATCTATCCCGTTCCACCCCCAGTTATTTCCTGCAATTCAAAATATCCTTCGACCCCTTGGCATTTCTTTAACTTCGAAAAGTAACAACACCCTGATTCGTAATTTCCAATCATCTACACCTCAACCCGACATTAAACATATTTCTGATGTAGTTTACGCTATCCGTTGTAACAATAATAATTGTATTTATATTGGTCAAACAATGCAAAGGCTTCACGACCGTATGTCGCAGCACATTTACGCTGTCGCTAATAAAAATTTCACTTACAACACTGCTTCCCATTCCCACCAACTTGGTCATTCCATCAATTTCACCAATCCATTAGTTCTATGCAAGGAACCTAACCTTTTCATAAGAAAGTGTAAAGAATCTATCTTAATTCTCACCTCCCCAAATTGTTATAATTCATCAATATCAGTTCAATCAATAGCAGATTATAAAATCAACAAACCGATATTTCCCATCCCTAAATAATATACCGTACTTTATTTTTATTTATTTATTTTTTTTTTCCTTGTTTGTTTGTTTTTTTTTTTTTTTCCTTAGGTACCTCCTTATGAGTATTCCTTTGGCAGCCATGGCCTCTACACTGGGAAATATTTCAAGGATGTTTTTCAAGCAATGACGACATCTATCAACGTAGCAGTCTCATTGGTTCTCCGCACCTTCGCCCCCCATTGGTCCAACGTCTTTTATGTTAATCATCATTCCAGTTTTTGTATTTAAGAACATGTAATCTTGTATTGTATTCAGTTGAGAAAGCTGTGTGTCCTTAGCGAAACCGGTCCTTTGTACCTTTTAATGTGTCAATATATTTTTTAACTAAATTTGTGTGTCGGCGTCTTTTTTATTCATCACTCAAATGCACACGTTAAAACTTAAGTAATTATTTAAGAGTTATACATAAAAAAGTCTTTTTAGTTGAAATTTCTTCAATAAAAATTTGTTCAACCTTAAAAGTTTAATAAATTGCAACATAACTAAAAGTTTTATTGATTATGTTATTTTAAATTAAGCTGTCTATGAAAAGTTCAAGTAGTCTTTAAGTGATTCAAATGGAGGAAGATTAAGGACAGAAGAAGAGTCTAGAGGAAGATTAAGGATAGAAGAAGAAGTCTAAGAAAAAGAAAAAAAAAGGTAAATAAATGGCAATGTCCAAACATGTGGTACTTTCAAATACTTACCAATAGCATTAAGTTAATCTATAACATTTGTTATAAAGTGCATTTTCATGGAGCGGGGCCCATTGACAACCTTTTATTTGCAATTAGTATTCGGTGGATTAAATATAATGAGTTATCTTTTTTTGTTTAAATTTAAGTTAGTCATTATGGTTGGTTTTGCTAGTGATTAATAATGTATAATATTCTGAAAACTATTAAAATATTAATTAATAAACTGAAGAGCGTTAATATGTATACAAAAGTCATGTAGATTCCAGTTGAAAATTGTTTCTAGAATTTTACATTTTCTGTTGTTAGTATTTCTTATTTGTCTGGACATATAAATCTTCTTGATTATTATTTTTTTTTTTGAAAAATATTTTGCAATGTATTGTATAAAGATCATTAATACAAATTGCGAAAAATGTTTTGCCTTGTTTATTTAATGCAATGGTGTTTGCATATTTATTTCCAGAATGCAGTCGAAGCCCAGAGATGAGATTTTCTGGCCTTGTTGGGAAAGAAGCAGACTCGTGGTGAACTATTTGGTGCTGGTTTAGCCCCAAGCTTTGACCTTGTGCCTAAAAAGAAATGGTTAGAATTTCAAGGGAGAATAACCAAATTAGTTGATGATTTACTAAAAGAATATAACTGCTACTGATATTTTTTTTTAATTTTATTTTTGATTTGTGTTCAAATAAAATTTATGTTTTTATAGTATTATTGAAAACTAACATTATTTAAACTGTATTAATAATTCTTCTACCATAAGATTTGTTCATCTACTGGAATGTTAAAATGCTACACGAAAGGAAATGAAATTAAAATGCTACATGAAACCTCTTCAGATTCTCTAAATGTTCTGCAGTTGGCTAGCTTGATTGAATAGCTAGCTAGTTACTGCCTTCTGGATCGTGAGTTTACTTTTTGGTCACTTTGGTTGGCCGGACGAGAAGTGCTTTCGTTCGTTTTTTTCTTTCAGTACTAAATTTTGAGAAATTCAGAGGTTCAATGTTCATTTTAGAGGTATTTTGAAAAACGAGAGAGATTTCAGGTTTTCAAATTGGCAACGCTGGCTGAGGCTTCAAAACAAAATGACGGACGTAAACATCAAATTATATGAATTTTGTAGATAAGGCAGCATTAAGGTTCATTCTATTCAGGTTAGGAAGCGAATAAAAAATAATTATAATAAATTTTCACGCTCTTTTTTGTTTTTAAATGATATTGTAGATTTGACAATTCAATCAGCTAACTGAAATCCTATTTGCTTTTCCCAAATTGAAGAGTTTCGAGTTTAGGGGCATTAATTAATTTTATCTCTCTACTGTAATTTTTTCCATAACCAAAATTACAAAAGGACATAAAATATACACTCATTAACAAAAAAAACGACACACCTAAAAGGAGTTGTTCGATGGAGACAAAAATTGGTGGAGAGGAAGATTATGTACAGAATAGAAAATGATTAAAATTTCAGACAAATTGAATGATTTATTTCAGAGTTACAGAGTTACAAAGTAACTAGCTCAATAAGGTGTTGACCCACCTCTAACCTGAATGCAAGCTGCCACACGACGTGGCATAGAGTGATAAAGCTCCCTGATAGTCTCCTGCGGTATTTCTTGCCAAATTTGCTCCAATTGTCGGGCTAGGTCATCCACATTCCCTGGTGTATGCAGTCGCCTTCCCATCATATCCCAGACATGCTCGATTGGAGAGAGATCTGGGGATCTGGCTGGCCAAGGAAGTGTTTCACAAGCTGCAAGACAGGTCATAGCAACACGTGCCGTCTGTGGTCTGGCATTATCTTGCTGAAAAATAAGGCCAGGGTACTGCAAAAAGAAGGGTAGCAAAACAGGTCTCAGAATGTCGTCAACGTACCGCTGTGCTGTAAGTGTGCCGCTAATGACGACCAAAGGGGTTCGGCTATTAAGGAAAATGGCACCCCAGATCATAACTCCTGGTTGAGGGCCTGTGTGGCGTGCAATAGTGAAAGCAGGATCGGCACGCTGCCCTGGGCGTCTCCAGACACGTCTGCGACGATCGTTAGGACACAGTTGGAAGCGGGATTCGTCGCTAAACACTATACGTCCCCAGTCAGCATCATTCCAACCGGATCGAGGCAAGCCACTATAATCTGGCCCGACGGTGTGCAGACGTGAGTGGCAGGTGGCGTAGCGATCGGTAAGAGCGTAGATGTCGCTCTCTCAGCCGTCTGTGAATGGTCAAGGTGGACACTCGTGTGCGGGTCGCACGTCTGATGGTTGATAACGATGATTCAGGCGCTGTGACAGCTGATCTGACAATCACTCTATCCTCCCGCTCTGCTGTGGCCCTAGGTCGACCGCTACCTTCATGACGCTGAAATCTGCCATTGTCCACCCATTCCTGCCAGCATCTTCTAATCGCCGCATCACTTCGACACATATGACGAGCGATTCTCCGATTTGCCCAACCTGCCTCTTTCAATCCAATGATACGACCTCTTTCAAACTCTGACAGTTGCACGTAATGAGCTCGAATCCTGCGGCGAGGCATTTTTTCAGTCGTTGAAAGGTATCCTAACTCGCAAAGCAACAGAAATTTTGACTATCAGATTGAGAATCGCTTCTTATATACACCTGCTGAATGCGCAGTTCCAATGCGCTGTAGCCCTCGCTATTTATTGATTGGACACCAAAGTTTAATCATTTGCATGGGCGGTCCCAATATCTTTGCATACGAAATTTCATTACAATCGGACAACTCCTTCTAGGTGCGTCGTTTTTTTTTGGTAATGAGTGTATTATCGAGATGACTTTAAACCTGTATGCTTCTGTATAAAACAACATTACGCTTTCGGAGCTGTGAGAGTCACACTTCATTTTGCGCTATCTGGTGTTCTCCCTATTGTCCTTGCCAAACTCAAAACTCTGAGCTTCTTAACCTGAATAGAATGAACCTCAACAGCATTAAACAAATTGTAGAGAGATTGGATGCGAAAAAGATAGATAAAGTTTTTCTCTACAGGTGAATGGGAGATTAAAAAAAAAGATTGCTCAATTATGATTTCAGGATTTTCAGAAATTGTGTTCAGCTCAAGAACATTAAAATCTAATTCTAAATCCTCATCTCTTTCGTTCTAATAAATAAAATTAGAAATTAAAATAGTAAAATAAATTATTCTTCTACTAAAAGATGGCTTGCCCAGAAATTAGGAATGGAGGTGATTAAAGGCATTTATAGAGTGACGGGAGCTCTTGCTTCACTTGGAATCTTGACGTATAGAAAAGGCCCTATTTCTTTCGTTTTTTTTTTTTTTTTTTGATTGGATGGCCGATTGAGAAGACCTTGGGTTTTCCGAAATTTTGAAGCAACTTTTTTTTTTTAATTTGCTCCCAAACTCGGTCCACTTCTTAATAAAATCCTATATTCTCCCAGGAGTTACAACGGTCTTAGCCGTTCAACCTAAAAAAAATTATATATATCCGGATGGGAAGGAGTTTCCAAATAAAACGATGCCTTTCCAATCTATAAAAAAAGTCCATCATTTTGGAGTTCTTCATTTTCAGCTGCTGGGGGAAGGGTGGTTACGACCCCTATCAACCTTCAATTCCCCTTGGTACGCCAGTTATCGTATCCATTTTTGCCGCCTTGTTTACAAAAATATTGTACATTTTGTCTTCAGAAAACATGCGTTTTCCTTACACTCCTTTCCGCTATCAAATGGCAGCTGACATTTCTTTCTGTCTTAATTTTTGAATAGAGTTTGCTCAAGTGAAGGATAAAAGAGCATTATTATCGAAAAGGCTGTCATAGTTCGATTCCTCTTGAAATTGTGTACTATTGTATAACCAAGATGCGTCCACTTGACAAAAAAGGAATTTGTCTACAAAAAATTATATTAATCATTTCACCTGAAACTGAGGATAATTCAGAACGTGATTAATAGTTGAACTATTTGTCGTCGCATAGAAGACCTTCAAGTTAAAAAGTACGCTATAGCCAACAAAATCAAAAAGGAAAGTAATCTGCAAATTAAACAGAAATAGATAAATAAAGCCAGATTAATTACGTGCAAACCAAGGATATGAAGCAGCACTCAAACCAGCGCCTTAGGTGATGGTGCGAGTGATGCCCCGGCACCAGGCGCCGTCAAGACATTAAATTTATTTGTTTGTATATATTTTAACAATTTTCTGTTTATTGAAGAAAGCAATTCATGTAAAACAATACATTGATTTATTTTGATAGGAATTACCTGATCCTAACATCAGTAAAAAGGAAAAGAGGTGAAGGTTATCCTTCTTTTATCCTTCAGTCAAAACTACTTCACACCAGGCGCTGACCAATTTATTATTATTATTATTATTATTATTATTATTATTATTATTATATCAACAACTTGGACAATTCTTAGGTCTCTGGGTGAGACTTGAGTTGCTCAATAACTCCAGTCAAAGATGTGTTTTTTTATTATTATTATTATTATTATTATGCTTGGGTTTCCCCAGCAAAAACAATATGGCGAGTCAAGGACCAAAGCACATATTGCCAAGTGTAAAGATGTGCAAGAATGATTAGGGATGTGTGGTTGTGTCCATAAATTTCCTAACTAAGCGTGTTGTGTTGAGTACTACAGCCTTCTGCAGTTGTGCATAAGTGTTTTTGTGAAGTCCTAGTGTGCTGAGACTGTAATGCAATGTATGAGGCACCAGACCAGTGGCAGACAGAACGATGGGTACAACACGTACTCGGTCCTGCCTCCACTGCTTCTGGAGCTCGTGTGCTAGATCAGTGTATTTACTGATCTTGTCTGCGTGAGTTTTCTGCATGTTCTTGCTGATAGGCACTGCAATATCAATGAGATAGGTCTGTTTGTTGACCTTATCAACAAGTGTGATGTCTGGTCTGTTGTGATGTATGGTTTTGTCTGTGTGAATGGGGCGGTCCCAGTATAGTTTATATGAGGGTGACTCTAATACGCTTTGTGGTATGTACTTGTAGTACGGGACCGTGTTCTTAATAAGTGAATGTTTGTGTGCTAGTTGTTGATGAACGATCGACGCTACCTGATTGTATCGGTGGAGGTAGTCTGTTTGAGACAGAAGGGGACAGCCTGATATTACGTGGTCGATCGTCTCATGCGTAGTGTGGCATTTCCTGCATTTGTCGTCATGTGTGTTTGCATCGTGTAGAATGTGTTTCTTGTAGTTGCGTGTGGAGATGACTTGGTCCTGTATTGCGATCATGCACCCTTCGGTCTCCCCAAACAGCTCACCACTCGTCAGCCATCTGTTCGACGCTTCCATGTCGACATGAGGCTGGCTGAGTTCGTGATGTCTGCCATGGAGTTCCTTACGAGCCCATGATTCACGCAGCTGCTGAGTGTGAGTGTCAGGGGTGGTGAGTGTTGGAGAAGAGTTTTCGGGGTTCAGGGGTGTGAGGTGTGTGTCAGCCTTGACAATGGCTGAGTGGAGTGAGGAGTGTTGTGCTCTTTGGTGGAAGTGTTCCCTAAGTGTGTGTATTTGTTTTTCGTGTAGGGTGATGAGGTTGATGAGTCCTCGGCCTCCCTCCTTGCGGGGAAGAGTCATCCTTTCCGTAGCGGACTTGGGGTGGTGCATGTTGTGTTTCGTGAATGTAGTGCGTGTTGCGCGTTGTTGTTGTTATTATTATTATTATTATTGTCCATTTTCGGTCTATTGCTGGGCGAAGGCCTCCTCTATTTCTGGTGGATGTATTGGGGTCTAATCTCCCACACTGACCAGAGGGTTTGCAGGATGCATTTTATATCTTTGGCCAGGTTCTGGAACAGATACTGAGGTGGTTTTTCCAGGTGGTATCTTCAGGAAACCTTATTGGAATGGCTTCACACATGAAGGGAAAGAGAAGAAGCAAACAAACACAGGAAAGGAAGTAAACATCCATGTCGTTGTCGGGATTCGAACTCAGGTTCCGACACATCAGCTCCGTGGCAGACCGTCGCCTTGACCACAGAACGGCCCTCAAACCGTAATATATTAAAATCAACTATAAATCTTAAGAATGTATAACAGAAAAGGCAAGAAAGAGAAATCACATTAAATCATGCGTAAATTATTGGATTAGCTGAAAGGATTAACACCACCGTTTAAGACGTGATAGGAACTCATTATTTAGTTTCTAATGATTTTCTAAAGGAATCTTTGCCACCTCAGCTAATTTCTCGCCAAGGATCCACTTAGAAAAGATTTCAAATGTAAAAGCTAGATCTTCTGCAGTCCCTAAATAACATGAAAAAAATCTTCTGTAAAATCAAGGATGCATAAAATTGAAAGATAGATGAGAGAATCAATGGAAAATAAATAAAACAATTCACAAGAATCAAAAGTAAAACAACCTCATAAAAAGCAACCTGAAAATGAAAACATGCTTTTTATTTCTGGTTTGTTTTTTTGTTTTTTTTTATTGTCTGCCCGGATATCTAAAGGCCCTCGACATCTCCGCCATATGGTGTCTTCGTAGATTTCCTCGTAGAGAAGATAGGAAGGGGGAAAGGTTACACCAGGCAAAGCAATGCTGTAGATCTAACTTCTTCCTATGACAATTCACCTATGCTATGTCTGTTGGCCTAAAGATTTGCTCCTTATATCCGTGAAGCTTTCATCTACCATCATAGCTTTAAATGTGATATGTTGCTCATAAAATACATCATTTCCAACCAATTCTTCTCCTTTGTATCCGAGATCTTGTTACATCCGTGATCGTAAATAGTTCCGACTGTAATTCTTGTTTTACCTGAAATGCTTTTCAAGATGATATTAAAATTAGAAAATGGTGTTTGTACAGTTCAAGCAAGATTGAAGAATACATTAGAAATTTTTGTTTTATTTGTAATATAGAAAATTACAGTTTTTCTTTTGTAAGTTTCGTTGATTATTAAGTTTATAATCCCAGATATTTTTAAATTATTTTTTTAATATGTTTTTTTATCGTGAGGCTGACTCGAGAAGAACTATATATCGAAATTTTTTGGGTGGAACTAAGTATGTTTAAGACGAAATACGTACTGAATCTATTTTTAGACTGTTCCGTTGTTAATATGACGACGTCAGTAGTGGAATTATTTGGAATTTTGAGCAAAACAACTCATTGTCAATCAGATTTTAAAATTAAAAGTTAAAACTATTAAGTAATCATTAATTCCTTAAATAATGTGATAAGTTATATTACTTTAAAAAGATTAGTTTCAAATATTGTGATAATATAAAAAAAATAATATTATTCCACTTTTTACAGATTTGCAAATGAATGATTTGCAGCTTTGTGCTTAGGATTCATTATTCTAATTATGAAGTATTTTTTGAATACTATTGGGATGCAGTCTTGCTTTTTCTTTGCTGTGGGTTTTATTCATTTGGTTATTTAGAAAGTCATCTAGATTATTATAAAAATTTCAACGTCTATTTCAGCTTATTTTACAACTGATTTGCGTTGATCGATTTCAATTCCATAATTCAATGAGATCAATAAAAATTATTCATGTGATTCTATTTTCTTTTTTTTCCCCGTTTTAAATATAATTAATTATTTCAATCTGATATTCACAGTTGAAGTTTAATCTAAAGATTTCTCTATCTTACAAAAGCTTCTCATGTTTTCCCTCTAGATGAATAAAAAACGGACTAGGGATTTGTGCTTTTTAATAGCCTAAACTTACCACTAATAGTTCCACTTCCAAGGGCTCATAATTTGAGTTACTGTATATTTATCATGGACTGATGGTGGAACGTGGATACTTCGACTTAAAATTGCCCTCTAAACTTTTTTTTTTTTTTATTTTATTTTTTTTTTTTTTTTTTTGATAGCTATGTTTCTCATGCGGTGAGTGTAAATGAGTAATCATCGTTTCTTTTACTCCCAAGAAAACTCTCCTATCAAAAAAGTAAATTTCTAAACAAACGTTTTTATTGATGCTTGATCATCAGGCGGAAAAAAATTCCTGTTATTTATGAGTTCAACGACCAATAACTCTAGCATTTCGATAAAATTATTCCTTAAGAATTTTAATGGTAGTTTTAAGTTCAGATGACTAATGCGCACTTTACTCATTATTTCGTCTGCAAATTTGAACGTAACAGAACCATATATGCCAAAGAAAATAATCTCCCTTTACATCAAGTTTGTTAGTAGAATTTTTAAAAATGACGTTTGCTTTTATATATAAAAAACAACAGTTCAGTGATAACAATCGGCTGAAAGAACTCTTAATGAAGAAGAGAGACAATTTTGTTTTTCACCAATCGTTTTATCTTCCACAATTCTAAATACTGGAGGAAAATTTTGAAACAATGATCGGAGTATAAAATCAACATT
>JAFIDM010128908.1:21012-33451 GCA_023159025.1 Thereuonema tuberculata
AGGAAAAGTAAATTAAAGTAAAATTTAGAAATTTAAATAAGTTAAAAAAACGGTTTGAATGCAGTACGTGGTAACGCCAACCGGATGCCTTGTTGCTATACACAGCTGCTTTATTTCGGTTTCAGTAAACGACTTGGCGTAGCAATAGAACAATAGTTTTGTATTCCAGAGCTATCATTTGCCATGGAAAAGCATTTTTATTAATTATAAGTCTATTTTTTTTATCTTTAATATATAACAATATTAGCACAGTATATGAAGGCATAAATATGTTGAAGGAAGAGTGATTAGTTAATCATCGGAAAAATACTAAAAGATCCCAAGCTTATCACCTATATTTCTACCAGAATATGGCTGAAATAGACTGAAGGATAGCGTTACAATCATTTTAATAGTTATTTTCATGTGAAGTTTACAATAGTTTTTAGACAAGCAAAATTATAGGGTAAGACCGCCTAAGAGTATGCATTTTTTGTTTAGTACTACATTTCATAGATAAGAATTTAAATTTTTGCAGTGAAATCAGCTTGAACTGTGCCCTGATGTTTTAATCAAAGAATAAGAAAGTTTTGGGTCAATTGAAATAAAAATCTGCACAGTAACTTTATTTCAGTAGTAAAGTGCAAATGCGTACTCTTGGGGCATGTGGCTTCCTAAAAGTACGCAGTTGAATGCAGAAGAGTACGCAATTTAAAAAAAGGAATAAAACAATAGTATTTATTGTAATAAACGGTTTATTGAAAAGTTACAATTAAGATATATCCCAGCTCAAAAAAGTTCACATACATATCTCTTTGTTCTACGGTCGATCCCTGCGCATTAGCATTGGCCCAAAGTCGGCAGCTTTGATACTGGATCCAAACTTCGCGGTACTTTGAAGTGGATACAGGCTATTACAGTAAATGCAAGCTGGATCATCATCATCTTCACCATCAAAGTCCTCCAACTCATCTTCATCCCTTGTTAAATTTAATTTCTTCACAACCTGCCTCTTTGGTCTTTTATTAACCCCATTCGCACGATCTTATAGGAGTCTTCTTGAACGGAGTCGACGTCATTACTGCTGATGCTTTAATCGGTTTCCTCTCTTTTTGCCCCTGTACCCTTTTGGACTTGGAAGGTCTTATGCCGTGACAGTTTGAGAATTCTCCAGGTCATCTGCATCTTCATCTTCAACGATGCCGATATTTTGTTCTATATCCGATGCAGGATTATTTTTGCTTACGTTTTGATTACACAGATTATCTTGTCCGTTGCCCGATGGTCCAGCCTCAATCCCCGTTTCTTCAGAAAGCTCCTCTGGATCTCACTGTTACAGATGCTGGAACGAAGTCTTCTTCCCCGAAAACTGATGGGTGTTGAGGAAATATTCCTGTGGCTCTAAATGAATTGACGGCTCAACAGAAGCAGTCTTCAAATTGCAGGGCATCATTCTGTTGTCTCTACCCCCACATGCAAGTCAAACTGCAACCACTTGATGTATCTTTCTTTGGGCCACTAAAGACGTTCTTGTCTGAAGAAAGTGATCAGTGGATTACACAAAACCCAGGTCGTCCCATAACTATATCAGGTGGGAGAGATTTTTGGCTTAGCTTATTTGGCAGTGAACAACAGTCAGTTTTTCTCTGGTTCTTTGATGACATAATACCATAAATAGAAGTTCATTAGCACTGTCCCAAGAGTACGCACTAAAGAGCAACTTGCGTACTTTTAGGACGTTTCGCCATTTTTCATTGTGATTCTCACAGGATCAAAAGTCGATAAGAAATTAAATATTTTTATCCCTCAGAAAGAATTAGAGACTTATACGGATATTATATCAATGGCAAAGTCTCATGATTCGACAATATAAGTGTGTAAAATCGTTAATTTATTTGTGCAAAACATTACAACAAAATGGTTGTCAGACAAAAAATTAACTTATCTCTCTGAAGCGAACACAACTGGCGCTTTCCTACTTTATGACCAACTCATGCATCACACTCCCTGTGCTTGATAGCTTCGGCCACCTAGTGTGAGAGTTGTGAAGCGCTATGCATACTCTTGGGCAGTGAGTACTTTTAGGCAGTCTTACCCTACTGCTTTTTGTAGAAAGTGGACAAGGTTTTTTTTTTTTTGTTTGAAGCAATTTTAAAATTCCCAAGTTAATAGAAATTTTGAAATTGCTTAAAAAAAAAAAAAAAAAACTCGTCCACTTTCTATAATTTTGTTTGAGTGAAAGTTACGAATTGATAAACATTATTTGATTTTACTTTTTTAGATTTTCTACAATTCCACAACTGACAGCTCTATATTTGATCAGCAGCCGCACTTTACCATTGATGGACAAGAATGTTGATGAGACTATTGACTTATTAGCTGAATTCCTGGCAAATCAGCGAACGCTTCGTCATTTTTCCATAAACTGGAAACTTAATGCCGCGAATGGCACTAAAATTGTGAAATCACTTGGTGACAACTGTGCAGAATCTTTGATTGAACTTAACGTTCAAAAATGTATTTCCTCGTCTTGTAAACGGTAAGTAATGCTCAAATTAAAGGATTTTTTAAAACAATTTAAAATAATTATAATAATTGATAAAATATAACCATGTTTTATGTCCTGTCATAAGGAAACTATAATAGGCTGTACAGCTGTAAACCAATGACCGGTTCCTCGAAACCTTATCAACAACGAAAAGCAGCCAAAGACATCGCACCTAAAATAATAATCAGAATAAACTTCTGCTAATTATCTGTTTCATTTCGGTTGAGATATTTATGTATAGTCACCAACCGTTGGATTTTTGAAAATAAACAGAATTGATAGTTTAACGGAAAAAATTTAAAAATGATCAGAACTGTAAAGTAGAATAACTAGAATAAATAAAGCTATAAAAATCATTAGAATTATTCATAAAAACTCATAAAATTACAATATGTCTGCAACCTACCAAATATTAAAGAAATCCGACCATCTACTTTAGAAAGAATATAATTAATTGTAAATATAATAAAAAGAAAGAATAAAGAAATTTAATAGTAAGATTTGGCTTTATCAGTCAATTATCACTAGAAATGTTTCTATAAAAAGAATGTATAAGCTTTATTTGGAGTGATTTTCAAAATAAAAGTTTTTTTAAAACTTAATGAAAACTTTTCTATTATACAGAGGGTTGTTTATAATCTATGGTAACGATTTGCATGGCGCGTGACGACGCAACCAATCGCAGTAGGTATGCAAATTTATGCACACGTACAGGTGAGAACTTAAAGATTAGTGTGGAGGGGTGCGGGTTAGTTTGTTCGGAGAAATGCCGCCAAAAGTGTCACAGTTTTGGGAAGGGTACGTTACAGCCCTTTCCGACGCGAAATTTTGTTATTCCGCAATAATTATGGCATGTAGAAAAAGAGGTTTCACCATTTCGAAGAAAGGAGTTCATAATGTGTTGGCTGGTGTTGGTTTGGCCCGTACAGAACAGCTTTCCGGAACTGAAAAGCAAGCAAATCCGAGGACACCTATAAGTCACACAAAGACTGTCATTCAGAAAGTCAAGAAAATGGTGACGGGGAACAATCCAGCGACCCAAAGGACCATTGGTGCGAAGATAGGAACATCTCTTCGTACCGTAAACAAGATTATCCATAAAGATTTGCGACTTCAAAAGAGACATAAAAGCAAGGTTCACATGCTCTTACCAAAGCACATTTCAGAATGTAAGACAAATTGCAGAAAACTGTATGAACGACATCTCGCTGGGGATAAATGGAAGTATGTGGCCACATTAGACGAACATTGATAGATGTTTATCAGTCCGACTGCAATAAACCAAGGGCGATTTTCTATCGCCCAGTGGGAGCCAAATCGTTTCCAAATTGGTACAGAGAATGTCGTGAAACTTTTTCGAAGGGATTCATGATCGTTGCGGATTATTCCTATCAAGGCAAGCTATAGATACGGAGGGTGGCTCAAAATGTAAAGGTGAATTCTGCGTACTATCAGGATCACGTACTGACACAAATTTAAACACAGGAACTACCTGCTCTTTACGGAAACGGCGTTTCCAAGGTCCATCTCCACCAAGACAAGGCGTCCAGCCATACGTCCAAATCGACCCAGAATTTTCTGACACGAATGGAACAGCAAACCGGAATCCAGGCTATACCGTTTACCGAGGTACCAGTGAAGTCTCCAGACGCATCGCCCATGGATTTTTGCGCATTTGGACTATTAAACGAGCCTTGGGAAGACGACGTCCTCGTTCATTGGATGGACTCTGGAAATGTTGTCAGCAGGAGTGGCAACGTATAAGTCTTCCCGTTCTTCGTCGTAGTCTCCTGCAATGGAAACTGCGCTGCAGAGCGATAGCAGTATCTCATGGCCATCAAATAGAGCATGATCGTTGGTGGAGAAAGGGAATTTCTGGGAAATAGACCCGAATCCAAATCGTTACCATAGATTGTAAACAACCCTCCGTATAAATAAATATGTATGTATTAAAAAAAACTATTTTATAATAGAGCTTGCAATAATTTATAACCCATGTTCTGTATTTCTCTTTTTTTAGAAATACGGACTTATTTCCTTGGAAGTGCTAAATTTCTCGCAACTTGTGGTCTTAAAAATCAACTGCCTTGATTTCACCAAAAATGTTTTGCTAATAGTTACCAAATTTTGTGGTTCAACGTTAAAAATAATTGATATTCTTTGTACAAAGGAAACTGCAGGGCCTGATTACTTTCGGGTTCATCATATTAGCAACAAAAATTGGAATGAGACAAAAAATGACCTTCCACATCTCAAAGTATATTATCAATTAGGTAAGTGTTTATATCAGAATTTAATCACAGATATTTACTAACTTGATTTTTAATGCAGTATTGCTTCTGTTATTAGAGGAGGAGAAGTGAGTTGTGTTTTGTGGATTATCTTCAGAATGCTAAAGTTCGAAATGGACACAACAACTATAGTCAAGTTGGGAGAGATGACACATGGGGAGAGATGACACATGTAATGTAACTTCAAGAAGGGTTTGCAGTAGATTGCAGCAAATCACTTGACCAAATCCCGAGGCCAGTTTGAGCTTCAGTGTGTGTAGTGTTTGTGCTGAATTGATATGAGATTTTATTGAGTTTTTCTTCTAATGATATAGCCAGGTTTGTACTCGAATTTTCGTTGACTTTGCGAATTTGTTTAGTTAACAGCCTTTTTTTAAGGCATCTTTCGCTATAATTCACCGTGTAAACATGTAAATAGAGTAAGCAAGGTTATGTACCGCTCACTAGTGTCTTGGGTCCCATTTGGTGGAAATGGCGGTGTGTGTGTCATCTGTCCCATCACTTGGGGAGAGATGACACCTAAAAATGGGGGAGATGACCGTTTTACATAAAAGTGGTTTATTTTGGAAGTCAGAAGGAAGTGGGGAGGAGACCTTGGAGATATTGTCATATATTGGATTTGTTTAAAGGAATTTAATTGTGTTTCTGTTAATATTTATGTAGATTAGTGATGAGAAACTTATTTATTGTAACTTTCTGAAATTGAGAAAATAATATTATTTATTGTTTGAATTTTTTTATTTCTCTGGAAATCAGATTTCTTAAAAATTGTAATTTTAATTAATTTGGAATAAGTTTTCGAACATGGAATGAGCTAAATTAATCTGTTGTTAAATTGTAGATATTAGTTTTTAATATTGTTTCTTTTTGAGTAAAAAAATATATTTATATATACTGTATATATTGAATAATATATTTAATGTATTGATCAGCAGGGAATTTTATTTTTTATTAAACAGTTTTTTCCCAAAAGTTTCAAAAATATCATTATTCAACTTAATTTTAGTGTTTCATTTCATGTTTTTATAAAAATAAAGTAGTAGCTTGATTTACACAGGTCTCTTATTCATATTCCATGTGGCTATCAATCCCCTACTATCCATGTCATCTCTCCCATAGATATGGGAAAGATGACTCAATGTCAAAAATTATTTAAAATTCTAAAAATAAGAAACAGCATAAAAACATAAAAAAAAATAACGTAAATATGAAGGCAAAGGATAAATCAACAGTTTAAAGCTTTCAAACATTTAAAAAATAAGGTTTTTAATATTTTACGTGAAAAATTCGAATTGTGTGTTATCTCTCCCAACTTTACCTTATACAATAATATATCGTTCTCAGTTTCTTAAATTAAAATGAATCCTGTAGGTTGTTGATTGAATTGGATTGTGTTTTTGTTTTGGAATCTTTATTCACCACTTAGCAAGAAATTGACTTTTCTGTCTTAACTTATTTTAACAAAAATGGAGTCCACATTGTTACAATTCACCCGGAGAGGTAAAAATGTAAAAATTAAATGCATTCAATATCAGGAGAATGAGTAAAAGCCCTAATCCATTGAGTACATAATAACAAGACCGTTTTATAATGTTCAGTTAAATTCTCAACTATTTAAGTTTTTAAATTAAATTGTGAAAAATAATATGGAAAGATAGTACACATTTAAGCAATTTAGAAAATGATGAAAAAAATATTTCTCTTGATTGAAGGAATAAGATTAACGTGCAAATGATAAAAAGAAAGAGAATATCAAAATTGCACTTCAGTCAACAAGTACAAACAAGTACAAGTGGCAGAGCTTCTTATTTTAACTAATGGCAGGGCTTCTTCTTACAATCAATGGAGGGACTTCTTACTATAACCAACGGCAGGGCTTCTTAATAACCAATAGCAGATCTTCTTAATAACCAATGGCAGATCTTCTTAATAACAATGGCAGATCTTCTTAATAACCAATGGTAGGACTTCTTATGAGAAAGCTATCTGATGCAGCATTTTGCATAAGTTTGCTGATAACTAATTCTTGTTATTTCAATTCTAGGTTGATGCTCAAAGTTGAAACTAAATCTATCTGCTTCCTGCATGAACAGTTCCATTAATCAAAATGGACTTTAAAAGCCAACTTTTTTGTTGCAATCCTCTGGATAAGAGTGGACACACAAGATGGAGGGAAAAAAAAAAACCGAGAAAAGTTTTTTGTACTTGTTGGCTGAAGTGCAATTTTGATATTCTCTTTCCCTTTATCACTTGCACGTTAATCTTATTCCATCATTCAAGAGAAATGTTGTTTTCATCATTTTTTAATTACTTAAATATGTACTAACTTTCCATTTTGTTTTTCAGAATTTAACTTAAAAACTAAGATAGTTCAGAATTTAACTGAACATTAAAAACGGTCTTATTATTATGTACTCATTTGATTAGGGCTTTTACACATTCTCCTGGTGATAAATGCATTTAATATATTGCCTCTGGACATTTTTACCTCTCCAGCCATTTGTAACTATGTTTGTGTGTCATGTTTTACTAAAATTTTGAGTTTTATTATCTTGGAAAATTTTCAAAATAAAAACTGAAAATTGCCAGAATTACTTACTGTTCGGTTTTGTTTACGAGAGCCTTCAACGCTTTTGCGCATGCGTCAGATCTCTTTCGATTTCTTCAAAATAGGTGTGAGGAGAAACAAAGAGGGGATGTTTACTTTTTATAGCGTTAGTTTACTAGTAGCTGCGTTCTATTTGCGCTTTTCGGGAAAGAATTATGGAAAGAATAAATAATATTGCAAAAATAACAGCTACTAAAAGAAAAACAGGTCTTAGGAAAGTGCCCATCTCAGCGTATCACCCCTTTGCGGAGTAGAATCGTCCGCGAGAGGTAGTTCTCGCCTTCTAAAACGAACAGTACCTTGTCATATATAAACTTCATATCAAATTTCATTAAAATCTAAACTGGTGAGGTCAAAAATGTATTTTTTTTTATTGATCTGACATGAATGTCTCAGTGGCATCGCCGGAGCATTGACTGTCCCACTTGTTGCCCCCACCAAAATGCCATGTGTAGTACGGATGGTGTTGCAGGCTTTGACAATTCGTTGACGCAGTTCATCGACTGTATTGACAAATATGAAGTACACGAGACTTTATATGGACCCAACAGAAGTCAATTGGATTAAGATCCGGCGATCGTGGAGGCCATGGGATAAAACCTCGATTACCGATTTATCTTTTGCCAAATGTTTCCATGAGGCGTGTCTTGCCACAAGACTGGAGTGCGCTGGTGCTCCATCATGCTGAAATCACATCCTAGTGCATACAACAAGCGGTACGTCTTCCAGCAGAAGACAGGATGTTTATCAAGAAGTCCCGGTACCGATTCCCCGTTAAACTATTAGGCAAGATGCATGGACCAATGAGGTTATCATTTATGATGCCACACCACACATTCACACTAAATCGCACCCGATGAGAGCGGACTGCAATGGAATGTGGATTTTCCTCTGCTCAAATGTGCTGGTTGTGAGTCTTAAAAACATCATCCCGTGTGACCATTGGTTCATCAGTGAACAATATACAACATGCAAACTGGAGTATCACTGCCAATTTGTGTAAAAACCTCTCGCAAACTGGCGTCTTCGTGGATATTCCACCGGACTAAGACCCTGGAAAGGCTATGGGTGAATGGGTACAGCATTGTTCATGAAGACTCCGCCACATTAAGCTATAACTTAACAGATCAGGACGTGCAATTGCACTTGTGCTGATGGAAGGTTCATCTGCCACTGCCTCAAGAATGTCTTCCTCTACATCATGTGTCACAGAACGATATCGGCCTCTTTCGGACAGGTTTGGGCTCAATGAATCAGTCTTACGAAATTGGTGGTCGAGCCGTTGGAATATAGTGTTGCGTTGGGAAAACCGCTCCGCGTACATCCTTGCAGCTATTCGCCCATGTAGATTTGCAGAATACATATTCGCGAGTTCCGTAAGACTGTACTGCTCCATTATCTCCGAATGTTGACTCTCTGATTACAGCGCTTTGAATGACTACGTATAGTAAACAGCAGATAATCATGCACTCACGAGCATGGTAATAGCCGACAATCACGTCCTCCTGCGTAGCCAATAGCCACAATATTAAAACAACTGTAGTGCCATATTGGTCCAGCAGATCCAACAGATCATACACACATATTAATGAAAATTGGTATCTTGCTCTCTATCTACATATTCTTCTGTAACATAAGTTCAGAAACACCCTATGTATGATTGGCACACTTCTACTCTCCTCCCTCTCTATTTTATTATTTTTTTTATTTCGTTGTCCGTTTTTTAAATGTTAATTATCCCTAGAGAATTATAAGTTTGGTTTTTATTTTGTTTTTGGTATTTGAAAGTTTATATCTGTTTGATATTTCTTCAGTCTAACGAAGCTTTGTGATGTATTTGTGTTTTAAATTATTTTACTTGTTACGCTATTAACGTTGGTTTTTAATTTTTTAAATTTTTCTTCCTTGTTGATTGAAGTGCAATTTTTGTATTACTTTCCTAGTATTTGTCTTCATGCACTTAAATAGTTATAAGTGCATTAGTTATAAGTTTTATCATCATTATTTGTAATCGAGAGCAGATTTGTTTAAAAAAAAATCAGACAAAAAAATTCAAAAAAAAATTTGGACGACTATAGTTTTATTATTTCATCGCTGAATTACCAGGTAGATTAAGATTTTCCTTTTCGGTTTATTTAGAATCAACTATAATTTTCCTTTTATAATTTATTAGATTAACAAGTCAAATAACTTAAAACAAAAGTTTATATCAGACTGAAGAAACTGCAGTTCGTCAGATATCAAAAAATCAAATGCTAATATTTGAAAACCCAGTGTATGAGAAAAAAAATATAATAAGTGTTGCTTGAATTTTTTTTTCAGAAAATGCCAAATGGAATGCTCAGGCAATCGAGATGATGATTCCAACTGAAGTACCATTAACCCGTTTTCAGCTGGTTTTTCTCAACCAGAAACAACGTGCTTAAAATATCTGAGTTGTTTTGCTGATTTTTTAGGTAATTTGATATTTAATCAGAAAACAGTAAACTAACAGTTTATGTTACAGTTTGGCTGCTCTCAAAACAGCCAGTAGTTGATAGATTCTATTTTTAATTAATTTCTGCTGACATTTAATTCTTGATTAATTCTAATTTTGTCACAAATTCTTAAATTAAACTTGTCAAAGCCTAATAGCATAGGCGAAACAGATCGTTATTTTTAATGTATTTTTATCTATATAAAAAATTTTAATATCTTAATCTTGTGTGTAAGCGTTTCTTCGTGATAAATTTTATTGCACACGTTAAACTTAATTCTTCTAGTATTGGAATATATTATAAAAACTTTCTTGTGCTTTCTATTTTATGTTTCATTTTATTTAGTTGACATTGTCTTGGATTTCGAAGGCGATCCATCTATTATGAATCAACAAGGCCCAACAGAAATAAATCCCTTGGATCTTATACAGCTACTACGGTAACTTCGTGCAACAAACTTGAACAAGATTCCTTTTTATATAAAAAAAAATGCAAAACATTACATGAACAAGATTGTTTATAGTGAGTCCAAGAATCTCATTGTTTTGTTTATATTAGATCAACGGAAAGTAAATTGTATAATATAATTAAGGAAATATAATAAGCATACATAACTTGGCCATTACATTTTGTATAAAAAAATTCAAATACTTTTCCTGTTTTAGCAACTTATATTTAGTTTTTGATTTTCAGAATATCCATTCGAACAACTGCCTGTATTAGAAGTGGACGATGTCGTCGTAGCGCAGTCTTTAGCGATTTCCCGTTATTTAGCGAGAGAATTCGGTAAATTATTAGCGTGGAATCTTAGCTTAATTTTTGAATTCTTTGTAAACATTCAGCTGTAACCGATTATTGTTGTCGTCGCTTTTTCTTCAAACTGTTCTAATATGAATTACCTCATTTCTTACATAAAATATATTACTAATATTTTAAAATATCAACTACTTTAAGAGTAACGGTAATTAATACTGTTCAAATAGATAAAACGAAAATTATCTAGTAATTTATTGAGTTCTTTAAAATTTCTCTGTAATCTTTAGTCAACATAATTTAATCTTAATATAAAAACTTACAAAAATACTTAGCGCAGGATTTGACTTGTATCAACATTGTATTAAAACACTCTGTTGCATAAAAAAAAAAAAAAATGGTCATCCTTAAAGAAATAGAATGAGGGCAGCGAAACTTGGTGCAAATGCACTTGGTAAGATGTGCAACTGGTTAAAATGTTATCTCCATTGAACGCAGGGGGCCAGAATGCCTGAGAAGGGGGTAGTTTGGAACTAATATAAGCACGGAGGGACATATAAGACTGGTTTGCTGATTTGGCAATTCCAGCAATTGAGTGAGTTTGAAAGAGTTCGTATCCTAGGCTTAAGAGAAGTAGGGGGGTCATTCAAACGTATATTAGTCTTACTTTTCCCTGTTTTAGTCTTGTATTAGAGCTGAAAACGAAAAACTTTCACCAAAGAAACTTCTGTGCTTTATTCCTTTCATAATTATATCAAATAGTTATCCAATTATATGCCTAATATGTTTTTAAAAATTTGTCTGAATGCTTTATTTAAATTGATATAAAATTGATAGCTTGTAAAAATATAAAACAAAATTAAAGTTAATATGATATAGATATTAAAATACAATTTTCATACAATATGAAAATTGAAAATTTAAAAACTGTTGGAAATTTTATATTGTAAATGCTCCTGACTAGATCTTGCTGGTGATAATAACTGGGACGCTGCCATTTGTGATATGATTATAGAATCATTTCAAGATATTTTCAGAGGAATTAAGAAATACTTGATGGAAAAAGATAAAGCAAAGAAGGTAAGATTTTTTCATTTCACTAAAGATTAGCTATAAAATTATTCTGCCCCGACATTGAATAATTCTGGGTTCTCAATGGGTGAAATGTACATGCAAATTTAGTTTTTAAAATATGTCTTACTTTATGGTGCTAAGGGAGAATGAATAACATAGCTAGCGATGAATTTTCACATCATTTTTAGCAACTGTTTTTTTTATTGATATAGTTCTTTATCATAGGTAGACTTATTAATATGACTCTGCAAATGGGAAACGAAAATAATTACACGTTCATTGAAACTCTACTTCGCTAATTTGAAGGTGAAATGAAGTTCAATTGATAACATAATTGGTAACATAAATAACAGGATTTAGTACAAAGACTGAAAGGCTTTTGCTTACCCCTGTATCATAAAACAAAGTTGCTCAGTACTCTGCAAATTTAAGATTAAAATGAATAAGAATTATCCAAAATACACTAAATTCTAATGTGAAGGAAATTATTACGGAATAGTAAATATCATTTCACCAATTCCTATGAAAACTGGAGCAGGAGTATTTGGATATATATATATATAACTAAAGCTTCCATCGTTCTCGAATGTCAAAAGTGGTTTCTATTCATTTCAAATCAAGTCTTAAAATACTGAAGTGTCAAACAATGACGAGACTATCCAGAAGATGCCATTTATGTACTTAGATAACAATGAAAACGTGAGTATCT
>JAFIDM010128909.1:0-33439 GCA_023159025.1 Thereuonema tuberculata
CAAAATTAAATTTCAAACGTTTATTTGTATTAATTTTTCAAAAACTAAGACGATTATATTTAATCTTATATGATGGCATTAACAATTAACATTTCTCAGGAGAGAAAGAGAGAGAGAGAGAATAACTTCCATCTCATTAAAGGGAAATACGAAATGGATATGGAATGTTAAATTCTAGTTTTTTTCTCGTTTTTTCTTTTGTATAGAAACAACAGCTAAGGAATCTCTTAAGTTTATTACATTGACTAGCAGCAAAGGCTGTCGGCTAACAGGCATAAAAAAACATCTGAAAAATCATTTTATTATCATCTATCAAGAATTAAGTAAATGTAATCTAAATACTGTGCTAACTTGTGAACGAAGCTTCTACGACAAAAATGGTTTTGAGTTTCGAAATCAGCGTAAAAAACTGAGTACGTATGTCAAATTTCATTAAAACGGGTGCAGTGGTAACAAAATTATTTGGTTTTGAACGTATGTTTTGTTAGAATTTCAGATGTCGAGGTCAGTTCCCCAAAATAAATTTTCATGGAAACAACATGGAATGACAGAATGAACTAATATTTTTATCCAATTTGAGTACTTTTGATTCAATGGTACCATTGAGAACCGTTGGATCTATCTTAATAGCTTAATTATATCGATTTAAAGATTTTTTTTTAATGTTTATCAGACCTATTTAGATGTACTTATTACCTGTACGCCTGTAATATAGGTTCTGAGAGTTTAATCTAAAGGATCATTTTCCACCCAAAAAGAAAAACAAAATACCAACCATATCTAAAGTTTAATTTATCTAAAGAAGTATTATTTTTGAATCATAACGCCGAAAGGCATTTAAAACTCACCTTTGTATAATCTAAATACTGCGTTAACTTGTGAACGTAGCTTCTACGGCAAAAAAGGTCTTGAGTTTCAAAATCAGCGTAAAAAATTGAGTAAGTATGCCAAATTTTATTAAAATCGGTGCAGAGGTAACAAAATTATTCGGTTTTGAAAGTATGTTTTGTTAGAATTTCAGTTAAAATTTCATGGAACCAACATGGAACGACAAAATGAACTAATATTTTATCCCTTGATTCAATGGTACCTTTGAGAACCATGGGTCTATAGGCCAGTCAATAAAAGCATCGAACATCGCAAACGCGCATGTATCTACGATTTTTTTATATGTTGTTAGGACCCCTGAGAGTAGTTTATACCCAAGTTTGCAACCCTGAAAACCCTGTGCTACTCCTGTGGTGTTCGAAAAACTGCGAATTTCGGGCATTTGTGTCAGTTTTGTCGAAAAAAACACCGGAAGGAAGCGTTTCTCGGGTATCGTCATTTTGTACTTTTGTAAAGTAAACTAAATTTCCTAGAATTTGAGCCCAACACGAGCTCTCTAGGTCCATTGGTTGCGGAGATATAGCGAGTCAAAGATGGGCAAGTTTTTCCAAAAAGTGGAAAGTTATCGGTAGGGTCATGTTCCAAGACACGTACCGACTAAACCAATGGTTCTAGAGAAAGACCATGAGAGAAGAAGTTGTAGAGAATTGAATTAGCTGCAATTTGATTCCAAAATGGTGCCTCTAGGCCTCATAGTTTTCTCAAAAACGAAAAAATAGTAAAACATCGTACTGAAAACATTGTACTGAATCATGTTGGTATGTATTTCTTTAAAAAACACGTGCAAGAATGTGAAGTTAACATTGTAGATGTAACATATGGCTTCAAATAAACATACACTAAACAAATAAACGTAAACAGAAAATAAACAACGGAAACATAAATGTAAACAAGAAAATTGTATGTACACAGTCAAGCATAAACACCGCAGTAGTTTAGAACTTCGCCCTTTTGGAAGCGCCGGGTCTCATCCAGTCTGGATCAGTTGGGGAGGGAGTGGGAGGATGGACGACATTTTCTGGAGGTGGAGGCGGGTCGTCATATGGTGTTGGGTCGTCCACATCCTCATCCTCCTCGTCCAGGACGGCAGGGATGACGTTTGTGCCACTGCGCTCTTAGCAAATGGAACATAGGATAGAGCACTTGAGACCTGCCTTTCTGCAAGTGCACACCCTAAGCACCCTTTCTTGCATTTGCAAGCCACCATTCTAAACAGGGTCTGAGGAGCGTGCTCTGCGCACATTGTGATGGGCATGAGACCTTGTTCGCTGGTGGCCCATCCCCAATCACAAAGGTTTTTGTCGATCCCCAACCATTTTTGCACCTGATGGTAGGTCCTGCACGAATGATATTTTGCAGCCTCTGTGGTGGGGGGAGGCGGGCAAGGTTGACTTTGGCCGTTGCTGTCGATTTTACAAATGCTGAGTATCGCAGGATGTTCAGCGTTCCCGCATCTCCGCCGTACAGGTTCATCAAGATCTTCTCGCCAGCATTTCCTACTTCGTCCTTGTTTGAGTTTCGATCAAGAAAAATGCTGGCGAGATCTATCAGTGGGTTTTGTTTGTTTTTTTTGGAGGACGTTGCACCACTTCATCTTGCCTTGCCAGAAAAAGGCAGAGGTCGTGTCACACCCACTGATGGCATGCATTAACAAAACCAGTCCTCGTGGAACCTTCATTTCTCCACATGTGAAGGAATTTGCTATATAGTGAGCGCACTTTGACCCACCTCTGCCGCCTTTCTGTAAGTACACGTTCGTCTGTCCAGAGCTTAAGCCGTTGAGGAGGACCAGTAGGTGGACGTCCTCCCCAATGATGAAAACTTGGTCGAACGATGAGCTCTTGGAGAGTGCAGTCATCACTATATCATGCCTTTGGGGATGATGTATTGCCTTTTTGCCTTTGGGGAGCCACTGCCAGTTTGGCCGGTGGTTCTCTCATAGGTTTCTGCCTTTTTCTGATTCATTTACCGGGGAGGAACAGGTAACAGCTGTTTCGCTATTCTACTAGCTCATCAGACCTGCCCTGCCTCTCCCGATAAAGAACCAGAAAAGGCAATTTATTTGTTGTTTATTCTGTGCTGGGCTTTTTGACACTTTTCAAAGAATTTATTCAGCACGTATTCTTTTCTATTATCACTATATCAGTATCGGCGTCTTCTTGAGATTGATCTCGATACCCTGCCTCTCAAATTCAGTACGCATCATGGTGATCAAGTGGGGTTTGTTTGATTCATTGGAGAGCAGTTTTGCCTGGGGCACTTTGATGGGTGTTGATTCTTCAAACAAAATGTCACTGCAGAAGAGAGAAGCAGAGCGTCGCAGGCGTTCAGCTGATTTAGTACTCCTCATAGATGCATCGTGTGGGTATCCATCAAACACCACAGCTACGTTTGTACCGAAATGGTTGAAAACGTAGCTAACGTATGCCGCCACAATGGCTCTGACTGAATCATTGCGATGTTAGCTCACCTTGTGCAGAAGGTAATCACAATCGACCACTGTGAACGCACTGTTTCCAGTGATGATGTGTTCTGTGACCGGTGTAAATGCTGAATAGAAGGAGGATTTCGTGCCCTTGCTCATTCTTTCTGCAGTGAACAAGGACAACGGATACGGTGCTAGCTCATATACAAAAAGCTGCTTCAATTGTTCATCTGATTGTTTTGTAACGCAGACCCTGTGGAATATAGTAAGGGGATCAACATCAACTCTCCTGTTGAATACTTTCACAGAGATGGTAACTGATGCCAAGGTCTTCACTTTGTCCGTTCGTTTGAAAGTCACTTTACCAAAGGTGTTACCAACAATGTGTTTCACTCCTTCCGCTAAACAATCGACCTGGCACACATTATTTGTATAGAAGGGCACCAGTAAGAAAATTTTATAACCTTTCTCATGCTGTCCCTTTTTATATAGGCATTGCACACAGTTCTCGGTCTCACTTCCATGGCTACAAATAATTCCGAGAACCACAGCGTAGGGAGCCCCGTCGCGATACTCGCCCATATTACCGTTAGCTTTGTGGCGTACCTTCGCGAACTCATCTCTATTATGGGGTTATTATGTATTATCTATGTATTGTGTAAATTTGAATGTCGGATTATGTATGTATGTTTCTTTGAAGCCATGTTTTCCATCTACCAAGTTAAAGTCGACAAACCTGATACAAGTGCCAGAATTTCGCACTGTTTCTAGCATCACAGGAGTAGCACAGGATTTTCAGTGTTGCAAACTTGGATATAAACTACTCTCATGGGTACTAACAACATATAAAAAACTTCGTCGATACATGCGCATTTGCGATGTTTGTCTTTTTTTGTGTCGATATTGACTGGCATATATTTTTTCGTTTCTGAAAAAACTATGAGACCTAGAGGCACCATTTTGGAATCAAATTGCAGCTAATTTAATTCTCTACAACTTCTTCTCTCATGATCTTTCTCTAGAACCATTAGTTTAGTCGGTACGTGTCTTGGAACATGACCCTACCGATAACTTTCCACTTTTTGGAAAAACTTGCCCATCTTTGACTGGCTATATCTCCGCAACCAATGGACCTAGAGAGCTCGTGTTGGGCTCAAATTCTAGCAACGTTAGTTTGCTTTACAAAAATATAGAATGACGATACTCGAGAAACGGTTCCTTCCGGTGTTTTTTTCGACAAAACTGACACAAGTGCCCGAATTTTGCAGTTTTTCGAACACCACAGGAGTAGCACAGGGTTTTCAGGGTTGCAAACTTGGATATACACTACTCTCATGGGTCCTAACAACATATAAAAAAATCGTAGATACATGCGCATTTGCGATGTTTGCCTTTTTTTGTGTCGATATTGACTGGCCTACTATCTTAATAGCTTAATTTATATCGAGTTACAGACAGACAGACGAACTTGGCCAATTATATAAGTTGATACTATGATCTATTCAAGAATTTCCTAGAAGAACTCAAAGCCTACTTTTCATTAAAAAGCATCTTTATTTTTTTATTTTTCTATATTTTTTTAATAGGTGAAATCGAGAAAAGACGAAAATCCTCATTTATTTTCAAATTTACTTATTTTTTGCTGAATTCAAACACTTCAAATTATCCATTTTCTAAATATAATAATTATGTCCTCTTTTTTATATAAATTATGAAAAGCCGATTAGTATTAATCTTATCAAACACTCTCTTGTGGATTAGATAAAAAGGATCAATTGTCATTGTCTAAAATATCAACTAAAACTTATTGTTTAGTCTAAAGAACGTTATTGCCTTTCCAAATTAATTTCTCAATAAAGACCACATGGAAAAGATTTTAAACCGAAAAGTAAGATCGTTTCTAGTCGTTCAGTCTCCATCAGTGGCGGCCAATGTAAAATATTGGTTATGTGCTACTTCTATTTACATTAAATTTCGAACCAAACGAAAACAAATAAATACACAAAACAGCACAAAAATGTTATTACTTTTTCTCCATTCCTTCTGACCGAAACAGAGATCTTTAATAGATTGTCCACCGGATTCGTCGTATTCTATGATACAAATTAATGTTCGTAAATTACAAATAAGAGTAAGAGTTGGCAGCACCTATATTTCTCGAAAGGCACGAGATTTGTTACATACTGAAAGAAGGAGAGATTTCGGGCGCTAGGAAAACGTAGATCACCTAAAGAGAATCACGTCTGGGATTGGTTACGCATGCGCACAATAGATTTTTTGATACTCAGTAGAGCGTCATCACTGCATTTTATTGAAAATAGCACACGGCTTCGCTCGTTGAAAAGAAAGCGATTTTAAGATTTTTCCCTGCTCACAATTTAAATAGAATTTAGATGAAAATAATAATACAACATATAATAATAAAAATTTGAAAAGAAGTTTTGTTTTGTTAAATTAAATTATCTTGTTTAAAGGGGTGTTTTATAGCATTTTAGCATGTAAGGAATAGCAACCACTGTTCTGCATACTAAATTTTAAGAAAATCCATCCATCACAACACTTCAAGTTATTAGAGGGCGTAAACACACAGACACTCAAACACGTAACACATCCTCGGGAAATAGGTAGATAATACAGAAAGTGGTTCCACATTAAAGCTCACTGAGCTTCATTACTACATGGGAATTTTTAATGGGTTGTAGTTATTTTTCGCATTTTTTTGAAATGTCAAGGCTCTTGGTGTATTGGTCTCAACAAGTGGCGAAAAATGTGAGCATTTGGCCACGAAAATCATTGACCAGGATACGCCATAGGAGGCAGCTCACTTTATGTCTGCAGAAACGAACGAAACATAGGAGGAGAAAGTTATTTGCATGCCGACGCCGTGATTCGAATTCGGGTTCCGATACATGCGGGAACAATATATTATTTTTTTGTTCTAATTTCAAGTGAATAAGAGTTGTTTAGGAAATAAAGTTAGGATCTACTGTCAAAATCCTTTAATTTCTTCATAGTGCTTTTGAAATGAAGCATTTTTTCGCACAGTATTTATTGTAATTAGTCTACTTCACCACAGCGATATAATTAACTTTATAACACTAAATAAATGTTGAATATAATAAAGGTAAAATATTGTTAGCATCAAAGTTAAAAAATTCATATTCTAAATGACGAAATTCATTTTCTTTTATTAAGTGAATCTGAAGAAAAATTAATGCGTCTTTTTAATCTTGAATTGTTTCTGTTGTCTGCTATTTTAGCTGTTTAATATTCTTAAAATTAAAATCGTATTTAATATCATATATGGTATAGAAAAAGGTGATGCAAAGTGTTTCTCTAAATCAGGCCTTTCTAAACTTTTACAGGCCGAGACCCACTTTCGAAGATGGTAATTTTCAGAACCCACTTGCTTATAATGCACATTTTAAAAGGAAAGGGGAAATGAATAAAACAAAAAATTCGCTTTTATAATAAAAAATGGGATTTTGAAGCTTTTTATTGATTACACTTAAAAATATAAAAATTTCTTAATCTGAAGCATAATGAGGTTTATGTGAAGAATGGACTTTTTTTCTATTTTATCTATTTAACGCGAATACCCAAATTTGTTCGCTACTAACACTTTGAGAAACGTTGCTTTAAAGTGTAGGACGGAAAAATAACACTGTCTTTGGAAATACTAACTACATTATTATAATTATTACGTAGGATATAACGGCAAAGAAGCATAGATTCTATTGTCCTTACATTTGGTTTTATAGTTATAAATATTCATTAGGCTTTGTCGGATATATTGCAATTTACAAATTCAGTCTGATACTTATTATTAATGACTTAATTCTTGATTGCATTTAAATGATCAAAGAATAATTTTTCAGAATTACATATTGAAAAAACTTTCTAGAGGCTACAATCGTATGTATTAAATGTTTCTAAACAAAGGTGGGCGTGGATGAATTATTTGGAATTACATATTTTGGGGCAGTAGGATTTTTGTATGGTTTGTATACGTATTACCCTGTCGTTGTTAGTGACGAGAATATCAAACAGTTATTGACATGTCTAGTTTTCAAGTTCAAGTGTGAACTTTATTAATTTGAAATATGAAATTGAAATGCATTAGTATGTGTTTATGTGAATTCTTGTTAGCTACAGTAAAGACTGGTTTGTACATATTTCAGGGGAATAGTTTACATTATGCATAACTGAGAATTACTTACAATCCAGCTTTAACTTTATTTTTAATTAAACCTAAATAAGAACACTCGTAATAAACTTTTCTGTATTAGGTAGATATTTTTCAACAATGATTTGCATAACTGTAAAACTGTCAATTTCAAAATAGTTTCTTCATTTTCATAGATGTTTTCTGATTTCGTGTTTTCAGAAACTTTATGGGATTGAATAAAGTACTCTATACCCATACACAATTTCAGTTTTATGATAAATGAAACGCAAATACTCACGAAATTTTCACAAATTTTCCATCACATTGTTACTCACTTTTCGATATCTGCAAATTTTCCCTTTTGTTGCTTTATAGATTTTGAACTTACCTTTCAACATGAAATTGACTCCTTCTTAGTAATGACTGCACATAATGTAGTGTAACTTATATTTAAGCTACTAGCTATTTCTGCTTTTGATTTTTGCGGGTTGTCTTTCACTCCTCGAATAAATCTGTTTTTTTAAAGAGTAACTTTTATTCCTTCTATTACCCGTGGCTGCAAGAGACAGACTGAAGGAAATAAAGAGAACACATGTTTCATAAATGCGAAAATTTATTCAATTTTTATCTTTGACCGACCTTTCATTAAAAGCCGCTCTAAAACCTGATGAACGCGACGATTACATATCGGTTCTGGTTATAAATCAGAATTGGTGAAATTGCACTATGCTAAAGCATTGTTAAAAGCCGAATAAGTAATGCAAACAATGGGGAAGCGTACATTGAATTCAATGGTTTGAAACTACTACAACATCATGAAATTTCATTGGATCGATTAAAACGATCTTTTGTGTATGAGGATTCCCTGCTAAAACGTTCTGGCCCAGATATGGTCACTTTACCCTAGAGATTGATGAAGAAAACGCATTTGACGAATATAAGAATGTGATTAGGCCTACCTCTTGGTTTTCAACTATACATAACAAATCTGAAGAAGAATCCATCCAGTAGTTGAAAAGTAAGATTGAATTTCCTTTGAGAGTAGAATAAAAATGAAAAATAACAGCATTATTATCAAAATCGGTAGCTATTCCGTTTGTGTTGTCCGTTTGTGTCTGCCCATTCCTAACAACTCCCGCACGGAAGATCGGATCGATGAACGGATTTCACGATTGTGTTCAGACGCCCAAAAACCGTAGGAATGGGGTAATTTCAAAGGCCAATGCCCCGCACCCCCGATGTTGGAGATATTTGGCATTGTTTTCATTGGATTTCCTCTATTAGCTGAAATTTTAGAAATGCAATCATATTGTTTCAACTGTCAGCTACAGCTGCATGCTTAACGTATCGGATTCATATAATGCGGGTTATCGGTTCAAATCCTTATAACTACTTCTTTTTTCTTAATGTCGGCGTAATTTTTTTTTATTATGATTTTCCTAATATTTTTTTCATTTTTTCTTAAATTAATGTACTTCCTTTCTTGCTATTATTTTATTATTATTATTATTATGGGTCGCCTTTAAACTTTAGCAAAACTTTATATTCATTTGATATTTAAAGTGAGTTTTAGTTTGAATGCAGTTGGACGATTGAAGTTGAATAATCACAACTTATATAAAAAAAAAATATTAAAAGATTAAAATAATCTTATTTTTATTAATAGAATAAAAACCTTCATATTTATTTATTGTTCTACTCTAGTCTAATATTATTATTTATCTGACTAATTCAAATTGGACAATCAGTAAATTCTTGATTATCCAAACGGAAGAACGTATATTAGGTTGAAATCAATAACTGCAGGTGATAACTTTTTTGGCAATTATTAAGTAAATTCATTATTAATTATTACTTACTAAGTATTTCAGTATTTTTGCTTTTAGCTTAAGTTGTCGTAGAGAAATAAATAAAAAAAAAATAGGCGATTCTTTCAGCAGTTAGATTGTCTTGTTAAGAGAATAAGAGACCAATGTTACACTCAAACCGATTACGTACCATTCAGATATTAGGAGTAATAAAGTCAGGATTATGTCAAGGCTTAGTTTGTATAAAATAATCCTTCAAATATTCGAATGTCATAACAAGACAAAAAATGTCGGGTATTTTTAATCTCTGAGTACAGTTTTAAAAGTATTTGTTTGATTTAACCATTATAAATCAGCCATTCCTGTTATTTAAGGTCTCTTAAGAGAAGAAACGTGATGGAAAAGCAGTGGTTTTCTAGCGAGTTAACCTTTTCAGTTGACTGGCTATCGAAGAGCAAGAAGGTACAGATCTCCCGATAAAGGTAAGAAGAAGAAGCACAAATCAACAATTCCGTTTGTTGGCGATGACAAGTAATAAACTTCATCTAAGAATGCGCAAATTCTTTTATTGATTTGATGGATAAAGATTCATGGGATTTGTTGATTTGGACAGAAATTACGAACGAAAATTTCTTCACATTAAATTTTGCTTCATTTTTTTATTTGGTAAAATTTGTTTCAAGCCGAAATCGAAAGAAAAATCGAAATTATTTAAAGCAACGTTTATCTAAGCATGGATCAGATTAATAAATTTATACATTAATGACGTGTATCCAACAAAAAATTAAAAAATAGTAAACCAATGTTTTTTATTCAACCCCCCCTTAAAAAAAGCATTATAAGCGGGTGAATTGCGAAAAATTGCCGTTTTCAAAAATGGTTTCGGCCCATAAAAGTTTGGGAAACCCTATCTAGATTATTATTTCTTTTTTGAAAGAATAAAGACAAGAATGAGACAAATATCTCGTCGGTGAGAGTCTATGACGCCCGTTTTGTTCTTTCAGTGGATTCGTCAACCTGACACACTCCTCGACGAAATGCTCAAATAGTGCAAGTATAATAAAGGAAATCACTCTCGCACACAAAATCGGAATCCTTCTAAGAGAAAAAACAATTAAAATATCTCCGCTCCGCATCCACCTCGAAAAGTGTATTTTCGAAAGGTGGAAAATGCTCAAAACAGGGTTTATAACTTAGAGGTCACGCTGGATTTCTAAGTTCTATCTCCTAGAAAATCATGATTTTGACTTTTTTGTAACTTATTTGTAGTTAAACCAATGCCCTAAAAGCTCGAAAATGTTTTTGGCAGAAGCTGTAAAAACAAAGTCAGGATAATGTTTGAAAGAAGGAAAAACGTTAAAAAGTAGAAAATTTGTCACACGTCATTTTGAAAACCAAATCCGATTTGGTCGAAATACAATACTAGCTGAATAATTACAGATATCTATCATATATAAAAGTTTTACCTTAAAAGCCCCAATTTACGACAGTTATCCACGTCACAACTTTGAGGTCCCTCAGTTAAAAACCAGTGAACAGATTTTGACTTTTTGTTTTATTTGTAGATAAACAAATGGGCTAAAACATTGAAACCCTCCGTAAGTATAAGGATTTAAATAGTTGAGCCTCTAGACCTTCTGATAAGCGCCAATCAGGAGTCGTAGGTTACAAATGTACATATGCCATTCAAGTATAAGGATTTGAAGATAGGAAAAATCGTCAAAAAATGTAAATATTTAATGTATAAAGTATATCGCGGGAGAAAGAATTTGAATGGCATAAGTACATTTGTGACCTACGACTCCTGATCGGCGCTCATCAGAAGGTCCAGGACTCAACTATTTAGGTTCAGAAGAATGCGGTAGTGTACTTACACTCAATACACTGAAACAAAAATAAAATTTAATAAAAAATAAAAGACACCAAAATAAAAAAAATCTGGTAAATACACTAAAATACACAAAAATATTGTTGTTGTTAGCCATTCAGTCGTGTCCGACTCTTGGCGATTCTTTGGACCATATCTCGCCATTCTCTCCGAAGTAAAACTTTGCTTTAAGTTGATCTAAGCCTAGGGCAGTTGCCGTTTTAATTATGTCAATCCAATTAGTTATTTGACGGCCTCGTCTTCTTCTTCGTTAGGTATGACGGCAGTGATCATACATAACATCACTGCCTTCTCCAATGAAGCTTCTGACCGCTTAATATGCCCAAAAAAATTTAGCTGTAATATTAGAATCCTGCCTGCGAGTGACATTTCTGGGTTTATGCGCCTCAGAACTTCCAAGTTGGTGACCCTCGCTGTCCATGGAATCCGTAAAAGCCATCTCCAGCAACACAGCTCGAATCCATCAATTCTTCTATGATCAGCTTTTTTGAGGGTCCAGGATTCGCACCCATACATAGCAACAGGGAATAAAATAGTGTTGACCAATCTGATGTTAGTAGAGAGGCTGACATCCTTGCTCTTCCAAATCTTATTCATACACAACATTGCACTGTGGACTAAAGCAATACGGCGTCTAATTTCAAGAAAACACCTTCCATTTTGGTCAATTTTAGTTCCAAGAAAACAGTAATCTTTGACGTACTCGATCTCTTGACCCTGCAATGGCAATTTTAACATCCTGATTCAGTATTGTTATAACCTTAGTCTTTTTGATATTAAGACTGCTACTGAATTCAATTATTCATGGTTAAAATAATTTAATTATTTAATTATTAGTTCAAGTAATTTTAAAGGCATTTAATATGCTTGAAAATAAAAAATTTTTTTCCTCCGTTTTTGAAATGGAAGTGATCCATCAAGTAATTTAAATGAATGAGCGTTCCGTAGATGGATGTGACTTCATAAAAGTATAAATGTTATGAGTTGAAAAAAAAAAGTGATTGTGGAACTTGAAAGGAAGATGTGAGACCGAGAGTGTCCAACATCACAATAGGCGATTAGGCAAAGAGAGGTCGGGTGATTTGAACCTTTGTAACAGAGACGAAGGAATTAAGGAAAATGTGTGCCTTAGGAATTGACAGAGGTGAAGCGATGTCAAAGCCTCAACTACTCGGACAAAGTAAAGTTTGGCCATTTTGTGGGACACGCACAAATCCAGTGTATAAAACGCATTGTGATTAATGGTCCAAGGAAGTAGTAAATTAGAACAGTTCCATAGGGAGAAATAACTAAGAAGAAAATTATTTCAGAAGGTTCCAATAGCGGTGGTATGAAATGGAAGCATTCATGAAGAAAAGCCACGTACGAAGACTCCATAATTTAGCAAGTATTTCAAGTGAAATATTATTTTTCGTCTCGATAAATAATTAAAAGTCAGTTTGAAGAACGAAGTAATTTCCGAAGACTGATACCCTTAGGAAGCCGAGAAGTGGATTCATTCAAAAGAAAGTTGCCTAAGACTTCCATTATCCTAGTGAGGGTAAGCTGAGAAGATAATCCGAAAAGTTGAGAAAAATAAATATTGAGGTTTTTTTAAGTCAATTATTTCCCGTAAGAAGACCGGAGATATTGAGATAAGCTACAGTCATAAATTTAGATAGTAATTACCGAACTTTACTTTTAGTGTAAAACTAAAATTTCTATCTAGTAAATAGAGAATTATTATTTCTGAACTTTTGAAAATCATTATTAGTTCTTCGTCAATTATTGGTCGCTTGAGATAAACTTAAAGTTAGAAGATAATTCGTAAACTCGACGAACTGATTATAATAATTTACGTTGGATTATTTAAGAAGTGAAATCAACATTTCCAAATTTCAAGCGTGGTTATTTGGAAGCGTGATATATCTACCCAAAGTATTGTGGGAAGAACCAATCAGGTGACATGGAGCTACCCCGCCATATTCAACTGGAAAAGTGCCATGGATTTAAGCGCATCGGAATTAGAAGTGGAATTCTAGGAAGGCTGGCTGATAATACCATAGATGGGAATCAACGCAGATTACTTCAAGTGTGAAGACAACTAGAATTCATCAGACTGTGAGTAACTGTTTTTCGATTATTATTATTTTGGATGGGCGAATGCAGGCCTCGTCGATAAACGAAGATACAGCCCATGTCGAGTTAATGGGAAAGCAGCTGAACATTTAATTCATAAAGAATTGAAGTCAATTAATTATTTCACATAAGGTAAAACTCAAGCCAAATAAAGTTTCTCTCATACAGGTGGTGACATTATTATTGAAGTACGGCACACTAGTGAAAAGCTATTATTTTGTATTAAACTGCGTCGTCCAATAATACTCGTAGATAGTACGTGTGAAAGTAAATTAAAGTCATTATCGTGTGAAAGCTATGATTATTGTATAATCTATAAAAGTGCTACGTGATAAAAATAGTGCATTAGTGAAGTGATAGAAGTGATACTTCTAAGTGCTGAATGATAATAAGTGAACTAGATATTACAGTGCAATCAAAGTGTTGAAACTTAATTTTCTGCTACCTAATATCACAAGTGTATACATTTTTAAGAAATTTTAAAAATTCACTCAAATAAATTAGTCATGAATTTTATCTGGCCTATCCTTATTTCTATACATGCTATTCTGCTTATAATTAGGGTTCAGCAAATATCCCCAGCAAAGACAAAGACCCATCTTTTCAGTTTCCAATTTAATCCTTTCTATAAGATGTTTTAAGCCATCCTCGGTCTCTGCTAATACGATTGTGTCATCTGCATATCTTAGATTATTTATCACTCTGCCCCCAATCCTGACACCGATATCTGAATCTTCCAGGTCCAGTTTCCTCGTTATCATTTCTGCATATAGGTTAAAAAGAAATGGGGACAGAATGCAACCATGCCGCACACCTTTGCCAATTTGAAATGAATCATATCTCCATATTGTGTTCTTACAATTGTCTCTTGGTCTGGGTATGGAGACTTTAAGAGCTGTATTAAATGACCTTGCACATTTAGCTCTTTCAATGCCTTCCAAAGTTTATTCTGCTGAACCCAGTCAAATGCCTTGTGGTAATCGATAAAACACGTATAGATGTCTTTCTGAAATTTATGACTTTTTTCCGTAATCCATCGCAAATTTGCAATATGTGACTCAGGTAACTCTGTTTCAATTATTGGTCGTAGACGTTCTTGAATAATTTTCAGTAGAATTTTACTTGTGTGTGAAATCAGAGAAATTGTATGGTATTTGCAACAGTCCTTTTGCAACACAGAATTATACACTAAACCTCAAACAATACTTCGAATCCTGGCCTGCAATTTTAGTCTGTTGTTGTTGATAACACAAACTATGAAAGTTTTTATTCATTTTGACTAACAAATCCGAAAAAAGACGTTACATTTTAAGTTCAGATTTATTTTCTTTCAAATAAATTAAAAAATTACTGAAGTGAGACCTACTCATCAAACTCATCAACATTACATTGCAAACCCTTCTCATAGTGTTACTGCTTACGTATCATTTATCGAGTGACCTTTTAATTCTTCAATTTCAAAACAATATTTTAATATGTCAGTTTTTAAATTTCTAATATAAAAATACTTTTTAATCTGTTTATTATAATTTATTTCTTTTAACATTTCACTGAAATACAGTATTTCAGATGAATTATGCGAGAAAATTTCAGAAATTTGATTGTTGTTTTTCGTCACAACTAAGACAAAATCCAAATATGGCCAAAAAAAAAAAAAAACCTGAAAATTTATTACTGAAAATTTTATTTCAGAAATCAGTTCAAACTTAACGAATTTTATTTACGATTTGAATGAAAATGTAAAACAACCATTAAGACTTTAATCGAAAAACAGAAGTAATTGAAATATTTTGTAATTTAATAAACTTTTACAAGAATTCTTTTAAGGTTCTTTTTATACCGTAATGATATTGATACCGTAATTACATAATACCTATCATTGTAGATTTTATCCAAAATTTGTAACAACTCTTAATCTGCGTTGGAGAATTATAACAAAACAACTTTGATATTTTAAAACTAGTTATGCGTAGATGTCTGATTTAACAATAACTTTGAAATTTTATATTCTAAGCATTTTAAAGCCCCATATAGATTGTAACAAGGAAAATCCTAATTTATTCTCTGCAGCAAAATTAAAGTACAAACGTTTATTTGTATTTATTTTTAAAAACTAAAACGAATTTAATCTTATATCATGCCATTAAAAATTAACATTTCTCAGGAGTGAGAGTAAGAGAGAGAGAGAGAGAGTAACTTCCGTCTCATTAAAGGCAAATACGAAATGGAGATCGAATGTTAATTTCTAGTTTTTCTAATTTTATGTAGAAACAACAGAGATAATTTCTTGTTTTCCACTAAATCCATAAACATTCATTGACAAGGGAACCTCTCCAACCTTATAATCGCAGATTTTAATGAAACTTTGCAGAATGAATCATTAGATTGTGTTTATAAAATGAAATAAATCTTAGATGCGGAATCGACCTCGATGGACCCCTTTTTTGGGGCCAAAAATGTTCGAATATAGATCGTTTTACCTCTGAAACACTAGATGGCGCTAATGACTTCTTGCTAACGTCTATATCCAGTAGTTTCCTATACATTCTAATAGCTAAGTTAAGTGGCGCCATCTGTTGTTGACTCGTGATATAAACTTATTCAAAGTCTTTATTTTGTTTTAAATTTAAAGTTTTCATATTCGGAAAGATTCTTAAACGTAAATTAGAAAGAATCAGATATAAGAGAGAACTATATATTTGATTTGGCATTAATTTTTTTTAATAGCTTAAAAATGAGAGGTGCATAGAAGGTGTCTGAAGTAGTCAAGTACATTGAGAGTTTATAATTTCGAGAGTCAAATCCGTGGAAAGGATGTAATTTTTTTAGTAAGTATTACTATTTCAAATTTCAGTGTTATTATTCTCTTAATTTTTGCTTACATTTATTTTTTCACTAAATTAATCACATAAGACTATTTTTTTCCGTTTATCTTTATGTTAAGATAAAGAAAAGAAAAGAAATAAAAAAGAACTTACTATTAGGAAAAAGAAGAAAATATGAGAAAAATAATACTTTTTAAAATAATAAAATCTTCCGACCGATTAGGGACTGGAAGTTATAAGCTCTCAATGATCTGCACTGGACTACAAATAAAACCTTCTACGCACCTCTCATTTTTAAGCTATTAATAAAATTAATGCCAAATCAGAGGAGGAGACTGTTTAATAAAGGACCCAATGCACAAAATATTTTATTGAAGTAAATCATCAGTACTTTTAATTCATAAAAATGCATTGAAATTCGTTATTCAACGCGTGCTGTGTTTTTGACGCCGATGAAATTGAGTTGTAAATGAAATTGATTTATCAATATATTATACATCATAACCAACTAATGTAGAAGGTTTCTCTTATATCTGATTCTTTCTAATTTACGGTTTAAGAATCTTTCCGAATTTGAAAACTTTAACTTTAAAACAATATCTCAGATGGGATATATATAGAATTATTTAAATATGGAGATGAAAAATTAAAAGAAAAATTACTCAATCTTTTTAATGAGATCTGGAAAAAACAACAAATACCAACGGAACGGGAAACTGGAATAGTAATTAGTATACATAAAAAAGGACCAAAGGATAATTGTCAAAATTATAGAGGAATAACATTACTACAGACAGCATACAAATTATTTACGAACATTATAAAAAATAAATTAACCCAGTTTACAGATACTTATTTAGAAGAAGAACAGTGTGGATTAAGGAGAGGAAGAGGATGTACAGATGCTATATTCACATTGTAGCAATTACTTGAAAAAAGAAGAGAGTTTAATTTGCCAACATACCTACTTTTCATTGATTACGAGAAAGCTTATGACAACCTAAACAGAAATTTACTGTGGAAAATTATGGAAGAAGATAAAATTCCGAAGAAATTAATTGATGTAATTAGAAGTATATATAGAGAAACAAAAATTAATATAAAATTCATGAACGGGAAAATATCAGAGCCTTTAACTGTAAATAAAGGAGTGAGACAAGGATGTGGACTTTCCCCAAAACTTTTCAACATACATATAAATAGAATTCTAAAAGAATGGAAATCAATATATAAAAATGGTATCCAGATCACAAAAGATAAAAAATTGAAGACATTACTATATGCTGACGATCAAGTTTTGATAGCAAATTCAGAAGATGAACTTCAAATTGGAGCAAATCATTTAAATACTATCTCAAAAAATTATAAAATGAAAATTTCGGAATTAAAAACAAAATCCATGGCAATGTGTGGAAAACAAATACAAAGAGTGAAAATTGTAATTAATGGAAAAATAATAGAACAAGTTTCAGAGTTTAAATATTTAGGAAACATAATTTCATGTTATAACGATGAGGCAAGCCTAATATCAAACATACAGACATACAACAGAATGAATGGAATAATTAGAAGAAGATTTGGAAAACAAATGACGAAAGAAACACTACTAAGATTACATAATATTACAGCCAAAGCAGCAATTAAATACGGGAGTGAAACCTGGATACTCAAACAAAGAAACAAACAAAGATTGGAAACTGCACAAATGAAATTTCTGAGACCTTTATTAGGATTTACACGTCTCGACAAAAAGAAAAGTTATGATATTCGAGCCCAACTTAAAACTCCAAGTTTAATTCAAGAAATTCAAAATTACCAAAAAAATTGGCTTAACCATGTAAAAAGGCTATCTAACGACAAGATTCCAAATTTGATTTTGAAATATCAGCCCAAAGGAAAAAGAGACAGAGGACGACCAAAACTACGATGGAAAGACCAAAATCATCTTCAGAGCTAGGAACAGACAATCATTGTCTATACCTAAGATGTTCAAGACAAGACAAGACAAGACAAAATAAAGATTTTGAATAAGTTTATATCACGAGTCAACAACAGATGGCGCCACTTAAATTAGCTATTAGAATGTATAGGAAACTACTAGATATAGACGTTAGCAAGAAGTCATCAGCGCCATCTAGTGTTTCAGAGGTAACACGACCTATATTTGAATATTTTTGGCCCCCAAAAAGTGGTCCTTCGAGGTCGATTCCGCATCTAAGATTTATTTCATTTTATAAACACAATCTAATGATTCATTCTGCAAAGTTTCATTAAAATCTGCGATTATAAGGTTGGAGAGGTTCCCTTGTGAGGAATCTCTTAAGTTAATTACATTTATACTACGATCTATTCAATAATTTCCTAGAAGAACTCAAAGCCCACTTTTCCGTAAACTGTTATTCCTTAAAAACTTCTTTAATTTTCATATTTCTATATTTGTTTAAAACAGGTGAAATCGAAAAAAGACGAAAATCCTCATTTATTTTCAAGTTTACTTATTTTCTGCTGAATTCAAACACTTCAAATTTTCCTTTTTGTGAATTTATTAATTATATCCACCTTTTTATATAAATTATCAAAAGCCGATTAGTATTAATCTTATGAAAACATCTCATGTGATTTGATAAAAAGGACCAAATCCCATTGTTTAAATAAAATAAAGATTTATTGTCTATTCTACAAGATCGTTATTTCCTTTCCAAATTTCTTAATAAAGACCCACATGGAAAGGATTTTAATCATAATCGTTTCTAGTCGTTCAGTCTGCATCAGTAGCGGCCAATGCAAAATATCACTTATGTGCTGCTGTAGAGCTTCGATTATCCGAGGTAATGCGGACCGAGGGTACCTCGGATAACACGGACTCTGTCAAAATTCGAGAGAGAAACTAAGGGTAAACTCGTGAAATGAATGAAAACGTGGTCAAAGATGTGAAAAACGTCATCTACTGAAATATCAAATGAACTTCCTCGATGGCCTTTTCTATCGCTTTGCATCCTTCAATGGGGCTGATTTTCTCATTCTCCATTTCAATGTCTTCAAGATTCATTTTCTTCAGCCTCTACATTCACTGTCTCTACTACCATCTCATGAGTCACTTCCAATTGTTCGGCTACGTTGATCCACTCGACTACATCGTTTTCAGTGATTGTTTCATCTGCCAATCTATGAGCTAGCTGTGCAAGGATGAGATCGGATTCTTCGTCATGCTCTATGTGCAAAGTATCTTGATTTTTCGTGATGTTTAATAACTTCCTCTACGACTTCTGAAGAGTAGAACTTTTCACGTCGTTCCATGCCTCAGCTGATATGTAAACAACATCTTTCATTGTAATTTTTTTAAGGGTCTGTACGACGTCGTTTCCTTTATCAATTGCGCTAATGAGGTTTTTCAAAAGTTTCCGTTTATAGTTACGCTTCTGGTTTTCCAACACACCTTGGTCCATGGGCTGGAGAGGAGGCGTGACGTTGGGGGTAAAAAAATGGTCTTAATATCGCCAGAAGCCATTTCTTGTATATGAGGATGAGCACGGCAGTTATTTCCATTACTAAAAGTGCTTTTAGAGGCAGGTTGTTTTCTTTCGAGGCAGGTTGTTTTTCAACTTGTGGCACAAAGTCAGTGAAAACTAGTCTTTATAATTTTTATCGCCATCCATGCATTTGTTTGACTTTTTTACAGCATTGGCAGACTAGGAATATACACAGTTTTGAAAGCACGGGGCTTGGCAGATTTCCCTATCATCAATAACTTTAACTTATAATCCCCGCTAGCATTAGAGCAAGCCATGAGTGTGACCCTATCTTTTGACCTTTAAACACCAGGAGCGGAAGCCTTTTTTTTTAGAAGCAAGTGTTTTTGTAGGAAGCATACGGTAGTTCAAGCCTGTTTCTTGACAGTTAAAAATCTGTTGAGGTGAGAAATCTCCATCTTTAATCAGAGCTTCAAATTCGTTCTTGAACTGTAGTACGATGACATGATTGGACGATAAGTTCTCACCAGAAACGTTTACTGTCTAACAGATGGATGTTGATGATCACGTTTGCATGAGAATTAAGGAAAACCCGGCCATTAGCCTCTTCAGCAGATCTCAAAGAAATTTCGTTTTTTCATTGTCTGGCTCTAGGAAATTGCTACCTAAAGAATTTATTGTTTGTTTATTGACTGTTTTCAATTTATGAAAACTATTAAAATGTAGTAAGAGTCTCATGCATTTCCCCGTATTATAATTCATTTAAAAATATTTCAATATTTTGTGAGAAGACATGGATAGAGGCTATTCTCGCGTAAATTACGTGAAATCACGAAAATACGAGATAGTCAAAATCCATTTGTTAGACTTTAGCTCCCTGATTTCATATCTTGTTTTCCGGCGATGAAGCCACTCCCTGCTTGCTGTAAATTCTTCTTCTCCGTCTTTAAACTTTTCGTGGAATTCAATAGCCTTTTCCTGTAGCATAGGCCCACTCACTGGACTTCCTTTTCTTCCGGAGCTGTGTAAACTCCATAAACACGGCACTTGAAGTTATTTCCAACTCTCTGGTTTTCATAGTTTGTCGTTTTTCACTCTCCTGGTCTTTTTGTGAACACCAGTTTTCGATTTCGGCTCGTTTTCTTCTCCAGTCTCCTACGGTCACTTCTCCCACAACTGTAGCCACTTTTTTAATTGTCTCTTTTTTATCGACTCTGTTGATGACTTGTAATTTAGCCTCCAAAGACACAACAGTCTTTGAGTCTTTGAGTTGCGTTACAAACAAATCAAAACAACACAAACAAATCAAAAACTGTAAATGAACTAATCACTAGCACAATGAAAAAGCAACTGAGGTCGGTGACAGTAAGCAGACGATCTATACGGACCGCCCCTACATTCCTTTGTGTCCCGTTTCCATTTTTACACTAATTTGCGCGGGTTCTTTATCCGAACACGTCTACCGCCTAAAACGGGAAATTTTTTTTTGGGGGGGGGACTAACTCGGTTAACCAGGAACTCGGTTAGTCGGGGCTCGGATAACCGAACTCTACTGTGCATCTATTTGCCTTGAATTTCCGACCAAACGAAAACATAATCGTTCAGTAGACTATACATCAGTGGCGGACCCTGCAAAATATCAGTTATGTGCTACTTCTATTTGCCTTAATTTTCCGACCAAACAAATAAATAAACAAAACAGCACAAAAACTTTGTTACTTTTAGGTTTCTGATACCATGAAGCCTTATAGTTCCGATTTGTCTGTCTGTCTGTGGACAAGTATCAACTCAGCAACCACGAGGGTAGAGACTTGATTAGGGTGTCGTTGAAAAGGTCTTGCCAAGAGTAGTTCACAGCCGTAGAGTTTGTGTCTCTGGCTGGTCGGGCTCCAAGGTAGCGATAGCGATAATTAAGCCAATCACAATGCTTTGCATCAGCTACTAATATGTGAATGAAGAAAATTAATCAAAAGTTATTGAATTCAGTCTATTAGCAAGGTTTGAGCTAAGAATGACGATTATTCCAAGCAAATAGTGTGTAGAGACTGACGTCTTTACGTCACGTTCCATATCTTGAAGGTGCTTCTTGAAGGTGAGGCGAGCTTGATGTTAAATTCTTGTAGAAGTGGTTCTAATTTATCCGAAGATATTAATATTCATTCCTACGAGTTGTAGGAAAAGGATTTCATTGATGTTGAGAGACACAATATTTTATTTTTCTTGCTTTTTCTTGTTGGGAGCCGCTTCCAGGTTTGCAGTGGCTGTCATCGATAGGATCATGCCTTTCCGAGTCTTTTATCAGGAGAGACAGGGTTGGGTTGATGAGTCCGTAGAAGGACGAAACGACCGTACCCAACTCTTCTCCTAATAATTGAATCGGAAAGGCAATTTCTATTTGATTCAGGTGCTGCTCTTTTGTTACTTTTTCTTATCTTGTTCTCCTTAATATTAATATGTCTATGTTAAAATATACTTTAATTTGCATGCAACCGACTTTTCACTCCGTGTATTTATAGGTAGACGTTTTGTATTAACTTTTGAATAATTTTCTTCATTCACGTCTCAGAAGCCCTTGCGAAGCATTGTGATTCGTTTCCTAATCGCTGTCGCTACCTTGTTTCTTCATGCGTTCTGACTAAAAAAAGGCATCATTATTAGATTGTCCATCACATTCGTCGTGTTCTAGGATGCAAATTAATGTTTGTAATTTGTAGAGTAACAGATGGCAATCATTATTAGATTGTCCACCACATTCGTCGTGTTCTAGGATGCAAATTAATGTTTGTAATTTGTAGAGTAACAGATGGCAGCACCTATCATTTCCCACAAGGCGCGAGATTCGAATATTCTGAAAGAAGGAAAGATATCATGTGCTACAAAAATCATAGCAGCTAAAGGGGACACGGCTGGGATTGGTGACGCATGCACACAATAGATTTGTTGATAGTAAGCATCACATTATGACTGCATTTTATTGAAACTAGCACACAGTTTTGCTCGCTTGGAGTTAATGAGAAGAGAACGATCTGAAGATTTTTCCCCATTTCGCAATTCAAATAAATTTAGATAAAATTAATAATAGAAAATACAAAAATAAAAATTTAAATTGAAAATACAAGAATAATAAATTTAATAATAGAAATACAAGAATAGGGAAGTTTTATTTTCTTTAATTATATTATCATATTTAAAGTGGTGTCTTACAGCACTTTAGCACATAATTAATAACGACCACTGGTCTGCATACTAAATTTTAAGAAGATCTATTCAGAGGAACGGTTCTAGTTAAAATAAAATAAACAAAATAAATTCCTTGAGTGGTTCAGTTAAATACATGATTACTATTGTCAACAAGGTTTTACAGGTTTCACAATAATTTTCAAGATTGTATGGTTTGTTTGTGATGAAATACCAAAGGAGAGAAATTTTTATTGAATCCATTGATGTATATTCAGTTCAAAGCGTTAATGCAACAGCTAACTAACAAATAAATAGAAAATATAATTTCAGTTTCTATTTCAATCTAGTGCAAAACGTAAATTTTTCGAGCCCTTTGACACTAATTCAATATAGATAGTACATTAACTAAAAAAATTATCAACTAATAAACTGCAGAGGGACGGGATGTGAATCTCGTCGCCATCTGGAATTTCCTAACTTCACCTTGACGTTGTCAGGTAGGGCTAGCCCGCGGTCCATAATTGGCGAAAGTCAATGAAAGAAAGGTAAATGCAGAGAATAGTTCAAAATAAATTTAATTATTATTGATCAAATCTTATTATTGATCAAATCTTATTATTGATTAAATCTTTGTTTTAATCAATTAATAATACGAAATCATAGAATAGAGAGACCATCTTACTCAAGGAATTTAGATTGATTCATTTTCCAAACATATCTGTAGTGATCCATTCAGAAATTTTGTAAGATATATAAATTTTTATTATTTTCTCATATTAACTCACATCATTCTTACAATAACAATCGAAAAAAAAGTCGAAAACAATTGTTAAGAAATAGAATGATGAAAATTAAACTACAATTAATGCCAGAGAATAAAATTTCATTCATCATATGGAGATTTCTAGTTTGTAATTCTTTAACTTTCCTTTTTTTAAAATCGATCGGAATTGGTACAAAGGTCCATTTGAAGCTAACTTATCTTTGAACTAACCGAACACAACTTAGATTTCAGATAAATAAAAATATAAATTCATTATCTAACTGGTATTTAAAATTATTTCCTTTTTTTTCTGAAAATCCTTCTTCCGATATTAATAGTGTTTCATGTTCGTCTATTTATTATCAGAAACAAGGATTGAGTTACAATATTTTTTTTTTATATATTACGCACCGAAGTGCGAGCTTCGTATCGAAGCATCCGTGTTCCAGGGAGCGCTAGCGTCCCCAATATGGTGATTCCCTTAGCAGACTCCCGAGAATTTCTAGGGAAAGATACTTAGGTTGTTTCCCGTTTTCCTTCCTCAGGACGCCATTAAGGAATGACATCAGACCCGAAGAGAAAGTGAAGAAAAGGCTAACAAACACAAAAAGGAAATTTGAAACATCCATGTTCTCGACCGGGATTTGAATCAGGATACTGGCAAGCCGGTCACATGGCAGACCGCCGCCATATACCGCACGACCACGGCCTGAGTCACCTATACGAATATAAAAAATATGATTATAAAAATTATAAAATTATAAATTATAAAAATTATAAAAATGTGATTTTGAAACAACGCATAACAAATTAGAAGAGGAGTCCATCCAGTAATTGAAAAGTATGGAATGAGCTTTCCTTTGAGAATGGAATAAAAATGAAACGTAACGGCATTATTATTAAAATCGGTAGCTATTGCGTTTGTGTAGTCTGTCTGTCCGTGTCTGTCCATCCCTAACAATTCCCGCACAGAAGATCGGATCAACAAACGGATTTCACCATTGTGTTCAGAGGCCCAAAAAAAAATGCCAACGCCCCCTCCCTTCCCATGTTTGAGATATTTGGCATTGTTTTTATTGGATTTCCTCTATTAGCTTAAATGTTAAAAATGCAACCAAATCATTTCAGTTGATACTTAACGTCTCGGATTCATACAATGATGGTTGTTGGTTCAAATCCATATATCTATTTTTTTTTTATCTCAATGTCGGCGCAGTTTTCTTTTCTTATTCTTATTTTTTTTTCATTTTATTTCATTTTTTTTTAAATTTTCTTTAATATACTTCCTTCTTTTATTATTATTATTATCTCGAAAAAGTTTCAAACCATGGGTTTCGCCAGCTAAGACAATATAGCGAGTCAAGGACCAAAGCACATATTGCCAAGTGTTTAAAAAAAAAAAAAAAGGTTTGGAAGAATAGTTAGGGATGGGTGCTTGTGTCCATAAATTTCCTAACTATGCGTGTTGTGTTGTGTACCACAGCCTTCTGGAGTTGTGCGTAAGTGTTTTTTGGAAGTCCTAGTGCGCTGAGGCTGTTGTGCAATGTGTGAGGCACCAGACCAGTGGCGGACAGGACGATGGGTACAACACGTACTCGGTCCTGCCTCCACTGCTTCTCGTGTGCTAGGTCTGTATATTTACTTATCTTGTCTGCGTGAGTTTTCTGCATGTTCTTGCTGATAGGCACTGCAATATCAATGAGATAGGTCTGTTTGTTGACCTTATCAACAAGTGCGATTTCAGGTCTGTTGTGATGTATAGTTATTTCTGTGTGAATGGGGTGGTCCCAGTAAAACTTATGTGAGGTTGACTCTAGTACGCTTTGTGGTGTGTACTTGTAGTATGGGACCGTGTTCTTAATAAGTGAGTGTTTGTGTGCTACCTGTTGATGAACAATCGACGCTACCTGATTGTGTCGGTGGAGGTAGTCTGTTTGGGACAGAAGGGGACAGCTTGATATTATGTGATCGATCGTCTCATGTGTAGTGTGGCATGTTCCTGCATCTGTCATCGTGTGTGTTTGCGTCGTGTAGAATGTGTTTCTTGTAGTTGCGTGTGGGGATGACTTGGTCCTGTATTGAGATCATGAACCCTTCGGTCTCCCCAAACAGCTCACCACTCGTCAACCTTCTGTTCGACGCTTCTATGTCGACATGAGGCTGGCTGAGTTCGTGGCGATGTCTGCCATGGAGTTCCTTACCAGCCCATGATTCATGCAGCTGCTGTGTGTGGGTGTCGGGGATGGTGAGTGGTAAAGAAGGGTTTGCGAGGTCCAGGGGTGTGAGGTGTGTGTCAGCCTTGACAATGGCTAAGTGGAGTGAGGAGTGTTGTGCTCTTTGGTGGAAGTGTTCCCTAAGTGTATGTACTTGTTTTTTGTGTAGGGTGAAGAGATTGATGAGTCCTCGGCCTCCCTCCTTGCGGGGAATAGTCATCCTTTCCGTAGTGGACTTGGGGTGGTGCATGTTGTGTTTCGTGAATGTAGTGCGTGTTGTGTGCTGTAGTGCTTCGAGTTCAGTGTTTGTCCATGGAATTATGCCGAACGAATATGTTAGTGTTGGGACGGCAAAAGTGTTGATGACTTTAATTTTATTTCTGGCATTGAGTTGTGTTTTGAGGATGTTGTGAACGCGAGCACGATATGTTTTCTTGAGTGCGTTTTTGATGTTTGCGTTGTCATTGACGCGCGCTTGCTGGAAGCCCAGGTACTTGTAGGTCTCTCCCTCTTCCATGGATTGGATGACCAACCCATGGTCCAGTTCAAAACCCTCCAAATTCGTAGTTTTCCCGCGTGTTATATTTAGCTTGCGGCATTTGTCAATTCCAAATTTCATCCCAATGTCTTTGGTGAACTGTGTTGTGACTTGTAGTAAATTATTAAGTTGTGGGTTGTTTGTGGCGTAGAGTTTAATATCATCCATGTAGAGTAAGTGTATCATTGGTGGTGTTATTTTTGCCAGACAAACCGTTGCTGAGATATCATAAAAGAAAAACTTCTTGTTTTAAAATTTCACTGAAATATAATATTTCACATGAATTATGCGAGAAATTTTCAGAAATTTGATTGTTGTTTTTCGACACAACTAAGTCAAAATTCAAATATAGTAAAAAAAAAACACACACAAAAAAAACCTGAATCGAAATTTTTTTTTTCAGTAATCTGTTCATTCTAAACGAATTTTATTTACAATTTGAATTAAAAATTAAAATGTAAAACAACAACAAAAACTTCAATCGAAAAACAGAATAGAAATATTTTGTAATTTGATAAACTGTTTCCTAAGGGTTTTATACCCTGATGATATTGATACCGTAATTACCTAATAGATATTATTTTAGATTTGATCGAATATTTGTAACAACTCTTAATCTGCGATGGAGAATTATAACAAAACAACTTTGATATTTTATAACTAACTACAATTTGAAAAAAAAGGCATTATTTAAAATGATTAAAAATCAAACACACACAATTTAACGTTACATTTAAAAAATACATACATATTGGGAAGCTTTTCTGATCTGATTTATTATGGCATCCTTTTTCAACCAGGAACTCCTATGTTCGGCTCACTATATATATGGGGTCCTCTTTTTCTCTAGGGTAGCTATCAACCAATGATACGCTTCCTCAATTCTTCCAATGAAAACGTCTCGATTGATGTGTTCTTTTCATCGCCATATAATTTTACTTCTTTCCAATTATTAATTCATCAATTATTTTTGTGTTTGTTTTCAATTACTTTGTTTATTTTATCTTAATTTCTTTTTCCTTTTCCTTTTGTATTGTTTGAGTCTTTGATTATTAATGTATGTCTTCATAGTTAAATTTGGTATATTTGTATTATACGGATGTAATAAAGAAATAAAATAAGATTCTATTGTTTCACGGATTGTTTTATCATTATTTTGTCCTGAAATACTGAATTTTTCAAAATCTGCGCTATGATTGTTTTCATATATATATCTGTGGAAATCTTAGATCCCTTTATATCCCCCGTACGGATACAACTTTCATGATTTGAAAATGTGGTTTTTAATTTCAATCCACTATTCCCTACGTAGTAATATGGATTATTAATGCTTTTAACTAGGTAAATGCATCCTATTTTGTTTTCATCTTCCATTGGAGATATTTTCATTGGTAATAGGAATGTTAATTTATTATTTAGTTCATATGAAACTCTAATATCTGTATTTCTAAAAATCTTTTTAGCTTGGATGTGTAAATGAGGGGTGTTACGGGTATGTCACAGTTATATATGTATTTTTATTTTCTTTTTGTTTTGGATTATAAATCTGGGGGCACGGCAGTGCCCCGCCAAGACGAGCCGAAGGCAGGAAGGGCACTACATACTTTTTCTCGAAGCGTTTCGTCGTATTTTCGAACCCTCATAGCTTCGGCTGGATAATACTAGAGAGCTCAAATTTTCAGGATAAGCTGCAGTTAGCATACTAATGAAATACGTTAATGAAAATCGTTGTAGTCCCTATGGCCTAATGGATAGAACATCTGACTTTGAATCAGAAGATTGCAGGTTCTATTCCTGTCGCGGATGTTTCATTGTGAAAATTATTTCTATTTTCCATTCTTACAGAAAATTGCGCCGGAGAGACAGATAGACAGAGAGACAGAAAGAGAAACAAGATTTTAGTAATATAGATTTTCACTTTTCATTGACGTTTGAGTAACAAATATTGATGGTTTTTGAGCTGCAAATAGTGATATTTTCGGTATTCCACCTCAAAAAAAAGAGTGCTTCTTTCTTTCTTGACTCTTGCTTTCTTTACTCCAACATCCGCCATATTTTTCAATATCAAATACAATTTGGTTAAGTAAGAATATTTTAAATATTGCAACGTTTCGGCAATTATAGTTCTAATTGTCAGTTTCGAATTGCAAATAATCGGATGGGAAATAAATAAACAATCTTGAGATTCAAAAAAAAAAGGTTGAATACATTCCTTATTGATGGAGGAAAGGGAAGGATATATAAGTCAAAAAACAATATGAAGAGTGTTGTAGTCCCTACGGCCTAATGGATAAAACATCTGACATTGGATCAGAAGGTTGCAAGTTCGATTCCTGTCGTGGATTTTTCATTGTAAAAATTATTTCTATTTTCCATTCTTACAGAAAATTGCGCCAGACAGACAGACAGAGAAATAAAAGATTTTAGTAATATAGACTGTCACTTTTCAGTGACGTTTGAGTTACAAATATTGATGGTTTTTGAGCTGCAAATAGTGATTTTTTTTGGTATTCCACTTCAAAAAAAGAGTGCTTCTTTCTTTCTTGAATTTTTTTTTCTTCACTCCAACATCTGCCATATATTTCAATGTCCCATACAATTTGGCTAAGTAAGAAAATTTAAAATATTGCAATGTTTCGACAATTATAGTTCGAATTGTCAGTTACTTAAATCTTAAATCAAAATCTGAAATTAATTAATTCTTTGATTTAAAGTTAAAACGTGAAATCCCCCTTTTCTTTAATCAAAGATAAAATTATTGTTAACATTAAAAAGAAAAATTAACAATAATTGCATATAATTAATAAATTAAAGACTCTAATTTAATCTTTTTTAATAATAAAGAATTAATTTAATTAAGAAATACTTCATCAATTCCAAAATATATTAAAAAGAATGTGATAAACAATGTGTGTTCAGAAAGCATTCTACACATGCTCAACCATTGATTTGTTTAACAAACATATCAAAAACATAAACAATAGATTTATAGATAATAAATATCCAGAGAGAGTAATAAATTAAGATATAAAAATAGTATAAACAATATTTACAAAATACATCCAACAACTAAAAAACAGACTAAAAGTTAAGAAATTCAAAGGTTTTCAGGAAGACGCAGCGAAAAGGAAAACAACTGGAGCCAAATGGTCGGATGAAAGGAAAAGAGTCCATTCGGAAAGGATGAAAGAGTTTTGGAGAAAGAGGAAGGAAGAGAGAAGAAAATAGTTATCTTAATGTGGTCCTTAGTTGGCCTGAAACGATTATAAAAAAAAAATACAAATATAACTGGGACATATCCGGATCACCTACATTTACACAACCAAGCTAAAAAGATTTTTAGAAATACAGATATTAGAGTTTCACATTAACCAAATAAATTAATATTCCCATTACCTATGAAAAATAACTCTAATGGAAGATGAAAACAAAATAGGATGCATTTACCTAGTAAAATGCATTAATAATCCATTAACATTAATTAATACTTCATAGGGAATAGTGGATTGAAATTAAAAACCAGATTTTCAAATCATACAAGTTGTATCCGTACGGGGAATATAAAGAGATCTAATATTTCCAAACATATTATATAATATATCAAAACAATCACAAATTTTAAAAAATTTATTATTTCAGGACAAAACAATGATAAAACAATTCGTGAAACAATAGAATCTTATTTTATTTCTTTATTACATTCGTATAATACAAATATACCAAATTTAAATATAAACACACACATTAATAATCATAGATTCAAACAATACAAAAAGAAAAAGGAAAAAGAAACTGAGAAAAAATAAACAAAGTAATTGAAAACACACACAAAAATAATTGATCAATTAATAATTGGAAAGAAGTAAAATTATATGACGATGAAAAGAACATATCAATCGAGACATTTTCATTGGAAGAATCGAGGAAGCGTATCATTGGTTGATAGCTACCCAAGAGAAAAAGAGGAACCCATATATACAGTGAGCCGAACATAGGAGTTACTGGTTGAAAAAGGATTCCACAATAATTCGGATCCGAAAAACTTCCCAATATGTATCTATTTTTTAAATGTAACTTTAATTTGTGTGTGTTTGATTATTAATCTTTTTAAATTAAAACTAAGTACACAAAGAAGTCTGCTATAACAATAACTATGGAATTATATATTCTAAAAATTTTAAAGAAAAGTGGAGATTGTAACAAGGATAATCCTTAAATATTTTCATAAGCAAAATTAAGTACATAAGTTTATTTGTATTTCTTTTTCTAAAACTAAAACGAATTTAATCTTATATCATGGCATTAAAAATTAACATTTCTCAGGAGAGAGAGAGAGAGAGAGAGAGAAACTTCCATCTCATTAAAGGCAAATATGTAATGGAGATGAAATGTTAATTTCTAGTTTTTTCTCGTTCTTTCTTTTATGTAGAAACAACCAAGATAATTCTCGTTTTCCACTAAATCCCTAAACATTTGCTGAGGAATCTCTTAAGTTAATTACATTAACAATACGATCTATTCAAAAATTTTCTAGAAGAAATCAAAGTCTATTTTTCCGTAAAATGTTATTCCTTAAAAAATTCTTTAATTTTTTTCATTTTTCTATATTCTTTTAAAATAGGTGAAATCCACTAAAGACGAAACTCCTGATTTATTTTCAAATTTAATTACACTGGAGTACTATTGGTAAACTGCCTTTTTTTTTTTCAAAAATTGAGCTTTTATTCTGGAAAAATGGTTACATACTCTACCGTAACACCCCCATTTACTCAACCAAGCTCAAAAGATTTTTAGAAATACAGATATTAGAGTTTCGTGTTAACGTAACATAAAAATTATATTTACGGACTATCCCCAATCCTCTTCAATATTGTTCTAGAAAAGATCATAAGGGAATGGGAACCTCACGTAAAGGGCATCCAAATTGGTATCAAGAAAAGGAATCGATTTAAAATCAAATGCCTCGCGTTCGCGGACGATATTGCAATTATCACAAACAACAGAACTGAAGCAATTCACGCAGTGGAAAAATTACATGAAATTGCACAAAAAACCGGACTGCAAATCTGTTACGAGAAAACCCAATATATGGAAAGGCGGCCAGAAAATAAATCTCCTTTAATCACAAAATTCGGTAAAATCGCACAAGTTCGCCATTTTAAATACCTTGGTGAAACCATATAATCCTCAGGGCTAAACCGAATCGCCAATGAACAAAGAGTCATCAAACTCCAGAAGGCCTACAGGCTAACATGGACTCACTATAATAAGAAATGCATTTCGACAAACGCAAAATTAAGGCACTACAAAACAGTGATCCTTCCTGAAGCAACCTATGCAGCTGAAACTATGATAATCGACGGTCATTCCAAAATTAGGGAAATAGAAAAGCAGGAACGAAAAATTCTCAGGAAGATTTACGGGGCAATTAATAAAAACGGCATTTGGATGAAGAGGCCCCAGAGCGAACTCTATCAAAAGACCAACACAATAACAGAAGAAATCAGGAAACGCCGAGCAAAATTCTACACACATATCTATAGAATGGAAAACTCCAGAGTGGCAAAGAAACTACTCGATATCATAACAGAGAGTAAATGTGGCACAGAATGGCTGACAGAGGTCCAGAGAGACATACAACAGATTAATATAGAGAATCTCGATGACCGCACGGAGTGCTGGAATAAAATCATGAATGTAAAATTTAAGCAAGGAACATCGCGACAACCTGGGAAAAAATGGACGGAGGAACGGAAGAAAGAGCATTCCGAGAGGATGAAGAGATTCTGGGAGGAAAAGAGGAACAACAAGCAGATATGAAATCATGAACTCAAGTTCAATCGCTCTCCTCAAGGGGAACAATCGATATAATAATAATAATAATAATAATAATAATAAAGTAATCTAACAAAACTCGATTCCAAAGAAAGCAATTAATGCATTATTTTGAAGTTCAATAATGCTCATTTTGAATTTGTCGACTTCCTCGTGACAAAAAAAAATGAAAAAACGTTTTCCATTGTTGCACTAACATTGGGGCACAACAACAACACAACAATTGCGGAGATATAAGTCAAAAAACAATATGAAAAGAGTTGTAGTCGCTATGGCCTAATGGATAAAACATCCGACTTCGGATCAGAAGGTTGCAGGTTCCATTCCCGTCGTGGAAATTTCATTGTAAAAATTATTTCTATTTTCCATTCGCACAGAAAATTGCGCCGGACAGAAAGCCACACAGACAGACAGAGAAATAAAAGATTTTAGTAATATAGATTGTATTCGTTATAAGTTGATTGTTTTAAATCTGTTAGATTCAAATAATTAATCGATTTGATAGGATTAAAATGAAACTTCCTTTGACAAACTAAATATTGAGGAATTCATTTTATTCTTTCCAGAAAATAGAAAATTTCTAGATTTTCTTTAGGTATTTCAATTTGAATTTGGGGGTCCGGTAGACCCACTGGACTGCAGATTAGAGGAGCCAGGGTTCAATTCCAGATGGTGTTCGGTGATTATTCCATGGCTATTTCTTCTCCAGATGGATCCTAAGGTTCACCCACCCCTTTGTCAAATGCTTTCCGGGTTTTTTACTGGCGGTTAAGCCCGGGTGAGCGTCGGGCTGACCATCCGACTCAATTTGTCCCGTTGTTCGAAAATCGCTGAGAGGCTAAACCTCTTGTGCACCACAGGACCTGCATGGCCCCATGTTGTACATTTCAACATTTATTTAGAATTTGAAGAGAAATATTAGTTTTTCGTTTTTTTTGTTTTCTGAAAAAATTGGTTTTTATTTGTTGTTGTACTATCTATTCGTGTATTGTTTAATTACATATGGATTTCGTAAGGACCAACAATTTTTTTTTAGAAGCATAAAAATTTCCTTAATTGATTTCGCAGAATAAATTGCATGCATCAGTATATCGTCCCATATGACTAAAACACGTTTTACATAGACTTCGGCAGGTGATTTGTTCACACTTTGTTATTCTAATGTAATGGTTGTACTGAAATAACTGTGAGATTTAGATAAAAAACGAAGAAGTTTCTTTTTTACAAAAAAAGGTAAACGAAAGGTAAACTTAGAAAGAAGCCGAACTTATATTTTGTAGTCGAATGATGTAGCAAGGTATCGTAAAATCTAATGGGTCT
>JAFIDM010129294.1:0-15614 GCA_023159025.1 Thereuonema tuberculata
TATAGAACGTTTTCATCCTGTTTTAAACTTTTCTATCCTGGAAACTGTCACATTCGCGATAGTCTTACATTGAAGTTGACATTATTAAATCCTGATTTTGAAATATGCTGCTAAAAAAAAAAAAAAAAAGATTTGGATAGTTTTTTCAATTAAAGTTCGTGGATATTATTTCATTCAAAAGAAGTCGTATAAAATTCCTCTATTTTCTAATCTTTGAATGATTTCCTTGTTTCAGAGTTGTAAGGAATGTATCTAAGTCAATAAATAAGAGAAGCAACTTTTACACTGAAGAAATGCAATTAGCGGCCATTGTCAAAAGCTAAGAAAAAGAGAGCACATGGAAGATAAGCCTATTTCATTCTCTAAATCAACCAAGCGACGTTTTATTATAATTGCGACAAACAGATCCTTACCAAAGCAGCATTTACGGTAGTTATGAATGAAATGTCACCTGTGGAATTAGAGTAAATTTCAAGTTTTTTGGAAGGAAACAATTCGTTAATGCATATTAGGAATAAATCTGATGGAAAACCCCGGGTTTTTTTGGTAATTTTTAAGAAAATTCCAGATTTTCTTGGAACTCTTTCACAGGCGGCGGATGTGCACACGACAGACGAACAAACATAAGGTAAGCATTTTTCACAATTTTATTTTTTCAACCAAAAACAATTAGGCTTAGGTTAGCCAAGTTAGGTTGGCTTCGCTGCAGGATATAACCCTTCAAATTTGGCTTAGGTTAGCCAAGTTAGGTTGGCTTAGCTGCAGGATATAACCCTTCAAATTTGGTTTAGGTTAGCCAAGTTAGGTTTACTTAGCTGCAGGATGTATGTATTGATAAATAACCCCGCCATTTTCATCACACAAACCAGTGCCGGAAAGTAATGTTTAACCAAAAATTAGACCGCCATGTTCATTGTTTTATACGTGTGCTTCCGCAAAAGAGTCCCGCTTTAAATTCAAATTTTCTTAAAAACTACAAAACAAACCCGAGGTTTTTCATCACTTTTATTCCTACGATGTATTAACGAATCGTTTTCGTCCAAAAACAATTCAATTAGCCGTAATTCCACAGGTGACATTTCATTCATAATTACCGCATTTACGAAGACTTTAATGATTGGAACTGATAATTTCAAACGTTTTTGCCAAAATTTAAAATTAGACTCACGTGATTCAGTGCTAACAAACGGAAGTCGAAAACCAAAAGTACGTGTGTCATCACATACTACGTCTTCAAGGCCACTTAGCCATTGTCAAAAGCTAAGAAAATTACAGCACATGGAAGATAAGCCTATTTCATTCTCTAAATCAACCAAGCGAATAAAAATTGGGACAAACAGATCCTTACCAAAAACCACTTCAGCAATCAAGCAGGATTTACGAAAAACTTAATGACAGTAGCTGATAATTTGAAACGTTTCCGCCAAAATTCTATAGAAAGACAACGGCGATTGAGTATTGCCAACTCGAAAACCTGAAATCAGAGATAGATATTGACCCAATTCACTCAAAGGAGGATATTGACCGTTTACTAGGTCACCTCTTCAAGGGGACATTGTGCCGGTGCGAGAGTGAAAATTTTTGATCACATGACGATTTAGTTCTGAATTTTCGAATCGATGCTCTTCGTGAAGGTGTGCAATCGACGTTTCGTGTTTTATTATTTTCTTAACATATTTGTAGGACTGAATTTAGACTAGCGTTCTTTACAAAGTGTTTGACTTACGTTCATACGTATATTGTTATGTGGTGAGAAATAACGTGAGTTGGAGACAGATTAACAAGTAACTACTAACTAACAAACGACTTTCTTCTACAATTACATCTCACGGCAATATTTCATAGGCCTAATCGGCACCATTTTTTCAAGCCTTTTTTTAAAAAAATTCTTTTGTAGGAGGAGAGAAAATCTCTCTCCTTTCTAAAACTCTCCATTCCTCAATAATACAAACAAGAATTCAATAACTAAACAATAAAAATGTGGAATCACAACAATAATACACGTTCATTTTCCAAGTCCTGATATTAAAATAAAATAAATAAAAGTTTTCTCATACTCGTAATTTAAAGCAATTCTTATAAATGTTCAAATTTATCATATTTATTCTTATATAATTTTCTTTATAAAATCCTCTAATTCTTCTTATAAATTTATAAATGTTCAAATTTAAAGCAATAAAGTTTCTTCTTATGATGTCTAAACGTAATCTTCTTATATATTACTCTTCTTCCTTCTTCTTTCGTCCATCTCTGCAGGCGCAAAATTTATAAATTTATAAGAAGAATTAAAGGATTTTATAAACAAAATTCTATAAGAAGAAATATGTTAAATTTGAATGTTTATAAGAAGAAATTTTGTAATAAGAAGAAAATTGCTTTAAATTATGAGAAAACTTTTATTTATTTTAATATCAGGGCTTGGAAAATGAACATGTATTATTGTTGTGATTCCACGTTTTTATTGATTAGTTATTGAATTCTTGTTTGTATTATTGATGAATGGAGAATTTTAGGAAGGAGGAGAGAAAAGAATTTTTTAAAAAAAGGCTTGAAAAAATGGTGACGATTAGGACCATGAAATATCGCCATGAGATGTAGGCCTAAGTGCAGAAGAAAGTCGTTTGTTAGTTAATAAATTAGTTACGATATTTTACGATAAGTAACTTCTAACTTTACTGACTAAATTTATTTACAGCAACATATAGTCCAACAGACGGATCTTGACGATGTCGTATTTTCGTGATTTCACGTAATTTACGCGAGAATAGCCTCTATCCATGTCTTCTCACAAAATGGCGAAGTAAATTGAAATATTTAAATGAATTATAATACGCGGAAATGCATGAGACTTTTATTACATTTGAATATAGTTTTCATAAATTGAAAACAGTCAATAAACAAACAATAAATTCATTAGGTAGCATTTTACTAGTGACAGACATTCAAAAATACTAAATTCCTTGAGACCTGCTGAAGAGGCTAATGGCCAGATCTCGTTTTTTCCGTAATTCTCACGCAAACGAAATCGTCAACATCCATCTGTTAGACTGTAGGTGTAGGATTCCCAGAGCCGAGCCCAATCTCTCCTGGGTCGTCCTGTGCTGAGCACCAATCAAGATTTATACCTCTATTCCAGAAACAGTCTTAATCCCCAGGATGCTAGATAATCCCTTAATCCCTTGAACTGTGCACCATGCATCAATATGGTGATTATTTTAAGTAGGTTTTTTTTATTTCTATTTGATCAAAAAATAGTAATCAAATGAATTGGCGGAAAATTTCAATTGCAGTCTGAATGTCACGTGGTAGTTGATTGATTTCAAACAAAATATTTAAACACAAATTCACATTTATAGCATCGATTGTTTTTTGTTTTCTTATTGTTCATTATTAAGTCCTATCCTAATTTGTTTTGCTGTGAGAAAAATAAAATCACAAGAATATGATATGTTTGAAAGTTTTAGAATAGATGTTAAATAGTTTATTCATATTGCTTAATAAATCAAGATGAGGAATTCTAAATAATGGAAATTAATATTATCATTTGAAAATCTTCAGTATTAATAAATATATAGGGTTTTTTTGATGATCACCGTTATAAGTACATAATATTAAATTAAAGTGTTTAAATAGTCATAAGCTGTACATATTCTAAAGAAATCACTTTAAATAAAAACTTTATTTTTTTCAGTTTGTTAAGATTAAAGATTAAAAAAAAGAATTAAAAATATTAGGTTATATATATATATATATATACAAAACATAATATTTTTAATTATTTTTATTGAGGTTTATATATACATATACTGTATCCATAAATACACAGGGTGTCGCAGATCGACCGCCTTTGCTTCACACCATGTGATTCCTTCTTAAATATGATGCAAAAAAAGATAAATAACTTTTTTTGGTTAAACTTGCGTATCCGGCACCCCTGTCTGTGTTAGGACTATATTCAAGACGGCGGACACGTTTGAAAGGTTAAAATTTACCAATACATACATCCTGCAGCTGAGCATACCTAATCTTACCTAACCTACAGCTAATTGTAGTAAACTATTCGGTCCAACGGACCTCATTAGCATGAAAGTTGTTTTGAAGGCCGAACGAAGGTGGTGTATCGCTCTGTGCTATGATCTAAGAAGGGAGCCGGATACGCAAGTTTAACCTTTTTTTTGTTCGAGATAATCGAGGTCTTCTGCGTCCGGTAGGGATGATCGAAAATGTTCTCAAATAAGAAATACAGTGTTACCTCCGAATAACGGACAGTCACGGGACCGGAAGTTTCGTCCGTTATTGGGAGGTGTCCGCTATTGGGGAGGACTGTCTTTTTTTCATTTTTTAGCATATAGCATGTCATTTAATAAAAAATTACGTACAATCTTAATTAAATTTCTACAATTATCATTGTGATAGGAGAGAATATGAACAATTGCAAATTATTTACTATATTCCTTTTTAAATGAGTGCTAATCCGTTTGTCTTACTTAAGATAATGACAAAATTAATTACAGTATATAGAAAATTAATTTCTTGCCATCCATTTGATGCCTTAAACGTGTCCAATCCTAAAGTTTCACCACTTTTCTTGAAGGAAAACACCGCTTATAGGAATGTTCTTTGCACGAGCAAAGCGGAACCATTTTATCACCATTTCGTCGATTTTGCTTGTTTCAGTTTTACGAAACTTCAAATTCTTCGAATTTTCTTTTGAATTTACCATCCACATTTTTCTAAATTCTCATCTTTGTCCTTCAAAAGTTCACTTATCTTCCAACTTTAAATCGTTCAGCAAGACAACGCACACTCAGCTTTTCTTTTTCAGCAACTTCAAGAACATCAATTTTTTCTTTCAGTGCCAATCTCTTTCTTGTTGACGCCATTTTAATTCGCACTAAATCAACACGTTTATAGGATAGATTTACGAGGGATTGATATTTACAAAGCAACTGCAGTGAAAAAAAGGGCCTCAGTTTCGTGCACTGAATCATGGGACACCGATACAATGTATCAATGTATGGGACACCGATGTAAATACAACCATGATGTGTTAGTCGAAATGTTGATCGAAAATTTTTTTTTTTACAGTTAAAATAACTGTCCGCTATTCGGAGTGGATAACATGGAATGTCCTATTGTAAGGAACTGGGACCCGCAATAATGTCCGCTAATTAGAGGTGTCCGTTAAAGGAGGTAACACTGTATTAGTATTTTTCTCGATAGGCAATTCAGTGATAAAAATATTCTTGGTATCATTTGAAAGCTAGCATTATGTAGATTATTTTCATGATGTAACAACTTATCCGATCATTGCTTACAGAAAATTATAAAAATCAAAAATTTTAAAACATGAAGATGACCATTGGCCTCGACTGACTTTCTTTTAGTTTTTTCCTGGGACTGACGAGTATTTAAAATAAATCACTATTCTTTTGACTCCATTTACTAAGCTACAAAAAAAGCTAATTGCAATAACAATCGCCTCAACGCCAGTGTGAGGCATAGCGAAGAGCAAGCGCACTCGATGCAATAATTGGTTTTTATAAAATTCAGTAAGCAATGGTCTGATAAGTTGTTATCATGAAAATAATCTACATAATGTTAAGTTTCAAATGATACCAAGAATAATTTTATCACTGAATTGCCTGTCAAGAAAAAAAAAAACACTTTTCGATCGTACCTCCCGGATGCAGAAGTCTGATAATGTTATTTTATCTTTTTCAAAAACAAAAAAAAAAAAGTTTCCAAAACATCCAAAATGGAGGCGTATGTCAAAATGGCAGGCAGAAAATTTTGGCACTTGACCATAAAACGAATTGGATGCACAAGTGCTTGAAGTGTGGCAAGTTTCATACTTATGTGAGGCTGTAACGATCTATGTCTATTTTGTAGCTAAGGGGCTAGACTAAGACTGTGAATTAGAGATTGTGTTTCCTTTCAAATTTTCATTTCTCTAGAATCACGTTTTGATATGAGTATCTTCAGAATTTCTATCAATCTTCTAGTATTAATTCATTATTTTAATTTCAGATGCATTGCTGTTTAATTTGTAGGAAAATAAATATTACAGAAATGACTTTTCAGACAGTCTCTATCCATATTCTATTTTGGATGAATAAAATGAAAGCCAAAACTTAGAATTTTCAGATTATCACAAAATAGTTTGATTTTTCAGAATAAGAAAAGAGAATAGAGATACATTATTCACTCTTTCTCTTTTTGATGATGAAAAATGATTTAATATTTAGAAACTGTAAAAATTGCTTTTATAAAAAATGTTAAAAAGTTAGTCTGGTCTAATCATCATCAGTAAAATCCGAGCGCTCAAAGATGAACCTCCCAGAATGCAACGCAGCTTATAGATTGACCTTTCCTGGCTTTTCATTAATATTCAAATGGCAGAGAAAATATCGGTCGCGGGTTCACAGTCAATATTTCGACGAGGAAGAGTTATCAACAGTCAAGCTAGGGAAATTATTCTTAACGTTTGCTCGTCGATTTTTAGAAGATGTATCGCCCAACAACGATTTGAAAAGTAAAAAGGATGTGTTGAAGGTCACTGCAGAATATACTGGAGTGAGTTTGGTGAAGAGAATTTAAAGTCGCCATTGCTACGAACGCCAGGGAGAAAAAGGCCTCGTTTTGCTCCAAAGAGTTCGCCTGACGATTTTGAATTTTACGTCATTCGCAATATTAACATTCTAATTTTAGTAGTATATTCTGCAGTGACCTTCAACGCATCCTTTTTACTTTTCACATCGTTGTTGGGCGACCGCCATTTTCTCTTCCATTTGAATGTTAACTAAAAGCCAGGAAAGGTCAATCTATAATCTGCGTTGCATTCTGGGAGGTTCATCTTTGAGCGTGCGGACTTTAATGACTCTTTGAACACAATAAAATCGAAAGAAAAAAATATATATATATATTTTGTAATATTTCTTTTATTATTATAAATCTAAAGAAAGATATTATTTTTGTAATTACATTTCTTTAATTATTATAAATCTAAAGTGTTATTTTTCTGTAGCTTAATTAATTAATATACTTTTAAAATATACTGTACAACAAAATTTTAAATTTTTTCAAGCCATGAAATGAAAATATGTTACTTTTACTAATTCTGATCTCCTAAATTCGAATATGAAGTAAAATATTGTCTATCACGTACCATTTTCTTAGCAACCATATTCAATATTTTGGTTAAAAATTTGATGATTTTTCATAGTTGTAGTTCCAGAGTCAACATTTTACTACACTCGGCGTTCAAAATTACCCATTTTATTGAAAAGGATCTGCTGATTACTGATAAAATGTCAAAGAGTTTAAAAACTAAAAAAAAAAAAAAAAAAATTACATGCAAATGACTTTAAAAAAAATATTAAAAACTTATAATTTTAGAATGTTTTTCTGGAAGACTTTCTTTTGTGGCTGGGCCCGGAACACTCAGAGACAAGAAACCAACAGTAGTCAGAAAGCATGATAGGAGACCATTTTCCTTCATATCGCCTTTACATTTGTTGAATTTTGTAAATACATGGTGCATTAGCAGGATATATGCAACTCTTATTCTTGTACTTACTAAAATACTTACTAAATAGTTTGTTATAATCAACTTCGATGTAGTTATCTGTTCTGTAATTGCCCAGGAATTTCGAACTTACGTCTTTGAATGCATACCATGCCACATTTTCTGTTTCGGTGTGTTTTCCTCGAACACAGGATCCTGCTGGATCTTCCAGTTTCAAGACCAATGAAAATGCTAATGAAAACCAGAAAGTTTGGTTAAACAGAAATAACAGTCCAAGAGGTGGTCCTTCTGCTCTGTCCATTTCATAGGAACAGCAAACAGCATAGAAGGGAGAGTACCATTTAACCAGCCTCTCAAATTACGAGAATATCCGGTACAACAATATTTAGGTGCAAACTTTTTGTCCTTATCTACTTTAGAGTTAAAGTACAATTCATATGCTTTCTTAATCGTAGGAGTATTGTAGTGAGTTTTATGAATAATTGTAATGATTTTTATAGTTCTGTTTATTCTATTTATCTTTTAAATTAGAATGCCTTTCCATCATGTATTCTATTTATCTTTGTAATCTTAGTGTTCTACTCAATATATTCCATCCATCCATAGTTTTCTGTCCGAAGACAGGTCCATTTCTATGGAGGTCACATGGATCTCCCAGAAACACCTGGGGAAAGATACTGGGGGTGGTTTGCCTGTTCCCAGGACGCCATTACGGAATGACGTCAGACCGAAGAGAAAGTTAAGAAGAGGCTTACCACACAGGAAAGGAAATTGAAACATCCAAGCCAGTGCCGGGATTCGAACCCAGGTACTGGCGCACTGGCCACAATGGCAGACCGCCGCCGAGACCGCGCGGCCACGCCAGCACGGCCTCAATATATTGTGTATTTCAAATTCTGCCGTTAATCGTCGAATTCTGTTGTTTATTTTTAAATTCTTCTGTTGATGTGATAATCATAATTCATTTATAATTGAAGTTACAAGTTAAAAGACAGTTAATGATAACATGTTATTTAAATCTTCCAATCAATTTGTAAACACTTCAACCAATAGCGATCCATGTAATTAAACCTATTTAAACCCCTGAAGCACATAATAAACAGCCCAGTCCAGCTCAGTTCAGTTGACAGCTCAGCAGTTTCAGTCTAATCTTATTTCACTATAATATTTTCTCTTTCAGATTTTGTAGTGAAAACACATAGCAAAATACATTCGGAGAATTGATGCGACATCGTTGCTGTAAATTGCCACTTTGTATGAGTTTTACAAACTAAAGTCTGTTTAATGTACTTCTAAGTGTTAAAAGCGCTGTTATCCACAACCACAAAATTAACATCTGAACTCACAATAAATGCAAACACACAACTTTACATAAAAACATTCTGCACAATAGCAAGGCACTATACTGTCTGAATTTTATTGATACTAATATATATTTAGCAGTGGAGTAACGATATACATTTCAAAATGAACGTAAACAGGAAATTTGTCATATAACCGTTAACTTCCATTAGGGTCTGCCTGCAATTTTATCTTATGTTTACAATCAGAACATGCTGGAGTGCCCACCCGGCGAGTATTATCAGGAAGCGGAATTGCATCATTAAACAAAAACCTTACGGGATACGAAAAAATGGAATGCATTTTCGAATTCAGTGCACACAACAACATAAAAATTTCATAGTTTCAAGTTTCGGCATTTTTTTTTGTTGTACTGTGATATTTAAAGTACGGTTTTCAAAAAATGAAATATTTAAGGAAATTATTATAATTATGTAAAAGATTCAAACCTTGAGTTTCCCAGCAATGACAACATTGCGGGTCAAGGACCAAAACACATTTGCCAAGTGTAAAGAAGTGTTTAAGAATGATTAGGGATGTGTAGTTGTGTCCATAAATTATCTAATTATGCCTATACCATAATTAAATAATAAATGTAACAACTAAGTCTAATGTTAAGCAAGTTTATTCAGTTGAATTTGCAAAAGACCTTCCCTATTTCATTGTATTATGAAAGTAAAAGCATTTCTGATATTTCTTCTTAACATTGCATTTGCTTTTGAAAACATAAGAAATAAAATTATTCCTCAAGTTCTGAAGATATAACGATCATTGCCTACCACAGATGATTTGTATCCCTCTATACAGTGGCAGGAAGTTCCCATCCTTCTTTCTTGGTAGTTATATTTTAAGAAAATATTTACACATTAAGTGTCCATCATGCTGTACACAGAAGTTCATACGCTGCCACATTGTACTTGACTTTTGTTGGAGCATGTCCGGTGTGATGATTCGAAATGCGTCCTTATCTGCATTGTGCAATCTTTGTTTGTAGCATAACAATGTTCAGACATATAGGCCTTGATGATTCCCCACAATGAATTGTCAAGTGTCGTGAGGTCAGGACTTCATGGTGGCCATTTTAATGAAGCTGGCGATGCTGGAGGATTGTGACCAATCCAGCATACTGGAAAATGTTCATGAAGAAACCAGCGCACAGTAAGATGCGCACAGTAAGTAAGGTGCCCCGTCCTGCTGTAGCCATGTGCATTCAATGATACCTGCATCTTCAAGCTATGGGATTAACCATGTTTGTAATATGTGTAAATAAGTTTCACCATTAACATGATCATCAAAAAAATATGGTCCAAACAAATAACGTCAGGTCATCGCAGTGCATATCATTATGTGAGGTGGATTCCTCTCCAACTCCAGTGTAATGAGGGTTCTCTTTCGCCCAAACAACATTTCCAATGCTGCATTCTAGTGGCAACAATTGAAATAACATTCAATACTAAATAGTTACATTTACTACAACATAATAGAGGGTACGGGAACTTCCTGGTCACACTGCATATATATAGATAGATAGATATATGTATATCCTTTCTTAAAAAGTAATATTTATATTTATTGTTGTTTTACCTCTGTCTTTTTATTTGTTTATTTTGTTGCTGCAGTTGATTCTTCATTTCCTGGTGTAATTTCCAACGATGCTGACATTTTCCAATTCTAAGCAACTTGTGTGCTTTTTATGAAAATAGCATGGATTAGGTTATCGATTACAACTTCCAAGCATGCTCCTAAGTACAGCGCCATCCGTTGCACAATGTTGTAACTAAATCCAATATTTCTGATGTCAAGAAAAATCGAATGTGTATTTTTTTAATCTTGTATCTTTAAACTGTCTATACATTATTTTTGTATTATTTTATTGTTATTAATATTTTTATATTACCAACATCTTATTATTAAATTTATATTATTTATAAGATATTAGTTGTGTTTTAATTCTATTTTTTATTTTAAAATTTATTTATTTCAGTAATTAAGTATTTATTTCACCTTTTTTTAATGTTAAAAATTGAATCAAACAAATTGGTCTCTTCCGCATATTTAGTGGCCCTGAAAAGGGCCTTTTTATTATTTCTGTGAATTCTAAAAAACAGCCAATACAGAGGTTAATCTGAAAGAGGTTCATAGCTTTTATCGAAATCACTGTCGTCACTGGAAGTCTCATCCAGATAAATAACTGTTTTCCCTTCGGAACGTACCTGTTTGATTTGCCTTAAATATCCCACGTAACACAAAACTGATGGCCCAATGTTGGGCCAACGTTGACGGCCAACCGTTGGCCCAACGTTGTAATTGGCAGAGTTGCCAACGTTCGGCCAACATACACTTTCCCAACGTTGGGCCAACGCAGTCGTGCCAACGTTGGGCCATCGCGGTCGTGCCAACGTTGGGCCAACATTCACAGGTAACCGTTGGCCCAACGTTGAAATTGGCAGAGTTGCCAACGTTGGGCCAACGAGGTCGTGCCAATGTTGGGCCAATGAGGTCGGGCCAACACAATCATATCAAAATTGATCCAAAACAACATTGATGTTTGTAAATAGCCACATACATCAGCAACAGGAAATTTCCTAGATTCTTTATCTTATACCAGCAAAATTCAAGTCAAATGAAACAAATACACAGCAATTAAAGACACAGACAATTAAAATTTGCTAAAGTTCATTACACCAAAATGTTCATATATTGGCTCTCCTTTTAAAAGAATTTGTAAAACTACTGAAACAAATGATATGTTTTCCAAAAAAGTGATTTTGCAATATTTAGAAATAACAAAAGGACCATTCTTTAAGTTTTATAGCTATTTACAAATATAATGTTCTTTGAAATCAGTATTGCAAATTGTTTTTGAAAACAATATAAATGAACTATTATGATTCATGATAAAATCTTGTCCATAAAAATAAATTAGTTCCTCAATCCTCAACATCAACTCCCCATTCCAATAATTATTATTTATTTAAACCTTATAGCTCTGTGAATATTAAGCGTGTTTGAAAGAGGTTATTAAAAATTTTTTAAATCATATAAGGAAATTGAAGTTACTGTTTGTATAATATATCGATGTGAATATTAAGCTTTTAATACACCAATTCTCTTATAGATATGAAATAAGATGAAAAAAATACTGCTTCATAGTTTAACATTATTTTTAATGAAATATATATTTAATGTATTAAATAACTTAATGTAAAGTTTCACAAAACTGCTAGATATTAGGAATGATAATTTTATTAATCAACAAATTGCTTATCAAATAATGTGTGAACGAAAACAAGTTATAAAGTAATTTAACAATGAATATATATGCACAAGTTTGATAGTTTATTTACAAAACATAAATGTAATGTATATACACAATAATTTTATCACAGTAAAACTTAAACTACCATTGCTTGCAACATCAGTGCTGGAATGATTGAAAATGACTATTAGAAATCTTACTTTCAGTAAAATAAAAAAAAAAATCTCTACCATTTTGTTTTCCTTTTGGACAAATTTTGAAATGTATTAAAAAATATAAAAAGTTAATCATAACACTGATCTGAATTACAAATATATTAATTTAAAATGTAATGACAAAAATCAGTAATTGTAAACTTGTGATCTACACCATCAAGTTTGAATCTATACACCCTGTTTTAATTGAAAATTCAAGCCATTGCTATGCTGTCTTATTATACCCTTTGTTTATGCAGAACAGCAACATTCAACATACTTTTAACTTAGATTGACTACTTTATCATTCATTATGAAATAAAAATAAATATTACACCACGCATTTACAAACAACAAAAGTGATTAAAATAATATTAAGACCCTATACTTAGCTGAAGATCTGTCTGATAATGATTGAAGCATCAAATATTCAGTAGAATGGTTTTGATCTCAACTTGCAAACAAACACAAAAAAACTATTGTTCGAACTAAAATACTTTTAACACATAAAATTGAAAAATAAGTGCTTTTGAAGATTAATTCTACTGATGATGTCTTCTTGATAATTGGAAAAAAAAAAAAAAAAAAAGCAAACGCATTTGTGCTTCTATTTGCTGGTCGAGCAGAACAGTTTTCTAGCAAATAAAAGCACAGATACATTTGCTTGAGGAGTTTTTTTTTCTCAGTCATTATCAAGACGCCAAGTTGAAGTATCGATAGAAAACACCGTGAATAAGATTATTCCTCAGCCACACTATTATTTTGAAATTATAATTAACATGACCTTTTTTAGTGTTCTTGATGTTGAGTACTTTCCACCACTTTATTACAATCTGCAAAAACTTAACAAGTCCTTCACTATTCTGACTGTCCAAAAGTGATGCTGCAACAATATTTGTTTCATGAAAAATTTCTCAAACTTAAACTGACATTCTGTCTTTCAAGATTACATGGAGAAAGAGCTTTTTCATTTAATTTTGGAGCAAGTTTTACTAAGCTGCTTTTTAATTCCCAAGAATTAATATCAAATCTTTAAATGATACTGTAAAAATTTCAGTATAGTTCCCAGATCTGAGAAAAAAATGAAGCCTTCTCGTTTTGTTGGTTTATCCAATTATTTCTGATGCTCTTAAGAATCAAAAAGATTTTGAATTCACCGTTTTTGGCATTACTTATGAAAGTTGTTACATACCATCACAAAGCTGAGTGAACATATTTCTGTTGATCCTGTTGTCAGCAATGTTACTAATAATAGGGTATCCAGCTTTTTTACAATTTCTATTATCTGATCTTATCATTTCTAGCAGATCACTAGCAGTTAAATTTTTAACAGGAATAAGGGCTGCAACATCTTTATATTGTCTGAATATATAGAAGATATCATAAAACTCTTTACACTGTTGTCAGCCTGTAAAGTTTTGTTTGCACTGAAGCCAGACAAAGTATTCACAGAAAAATTAATTCCAGGTCTTATAATAATCTCATCTAACATCAAATCTACAAGTAATTCATGATTTTCTAATTTTTCAGCTTTTGTTTTTAAATACATAAAGCAAAAATTCCAATGTTGTGTGTCTTTTGGAAATTGAAAGACTTTTGTCATCTCTTCATATTTCTAAATTGAGCCTGCATCCAGGCACACAACAACACAAAGGCATGTTTACACCTGAAAAAAAATTAACAGGATTTTAAAAAATGATTGTAAAATTTCAATATCAAATCCATTTCAATATTTAAATATTGAGCACGTATTGAAATGGATTTGATATCTTTATTTTTTCTTATATGTTTTGTTTAAGAATGTTGTCTAAATAGAGATAAAAAAAAATTAATTCTATTATTAAAGACTTAAATGAAATTATTTTTAATATTAAAAAAAAGGGGTTGCTAATATTGCCATCCTCAAATATAAAAAACAATATTACTATTATTGTAATCTTACACTTTCAGTTCTATATGGAATGTTTACTGGATTTAAACATTTACTTTGAGAGAAAATAATCCTTGTGAATATTATGCTTCCTTGTGTTTCTTAATTATACTAACAGAACAGGTATCTTGTTTTAAACACATACATTCAATATTAAAGAAATAAAATTTTAATGATTTCCTTTCAATGTTAATTAAAGAACCAATAATTAAAATAAAAGAAAATATAAAATAGTTAAGATAAAAAAATACTTCACGGTTTTTAATTTAACTAAAATTTTGTAATTCAAACAGATAAACATTTACAGTCTAATCCATATTTCCTCCTAATCTCTTAATAGTCATATTAATTCATAAATAACACCTCATCACTCTTAAAAACATAAATAAATATTTAATGCTTTTTACGCAAATTTTCGGAAGATAATACGACTTTCCTTTATCAAGCTACATAATGAAATAATAATTTAAAAATAACAAAACAAAATAACGAGCCTTAATTCAACAAAATATGTAACCTTATACAATATAAGAATCATGTCATTACTAACATACTGATAAACAATGAGCCAATAATTTACTAATAACAATTATTAATATAAAAATCATAACATTACCTATATTGTGACAACAATAAATCCAATAATATAATAATAATAAATTCAATAATATCAGATAATAAAATAAAACTCCTTATGTTAATTTACAAGTTCTTCAAATTTTGTGGTTTTGTTTGAATTTTAATTTTTTGAGATTTTTTTTGATAATAAAAGAAAAAACTAAATTTTAAAATGGAAAAAAAAAAAGATGATAAACTCTTTTTCTTGGATATTTGCTTTTCAAAAAAAGGGAACAATTTGATATTAAACCATTTTCGAAAAGATTTCCAAAGTGATCATTTATTACATTTCAAATGAGGCCATGAACATTTTATAAAAAGAAATATAGTAGACAATTACATCCATAGATTTGACAGAGTAACAAGTTCAGAAGAGGATTACAAAAAAGAAATAGAGAGTATGAAAGAAATTTTAAAGAAAAATGGTTATGAAGATAAATTTATAAATAAAGTTATATTAAAATACAATAAATTTAATATTAAAGAACTAAATAGACAACAGATAAATAAAAGGATAATATTACCTTACTTAAATAAAAGCAGTATCATGTTAAAGGAAATATGTAAGGAATTCAATTTTGATGTCACATTTGAATACAGCAATAAATTGAAAAATATTATGCTCTAAAATAAACAAATACATGATTTAAAATATGAAATGGGTATTATCTACAAAATTGAGTGTGAAATTTATAATAAATTCTATATAGGAGAAAGCAAAAGAACGATTCAAGAGAACGCATA
>JAFIDM010129295.1:0-15609 GCA_023159025.1 Thereuonema tuberculata
AATATTATACAACTACATGAAATATAAATAGCAATGAAACCATTGCACAGCTTTCACCATACTAAGGAACTCTCCTGAAAATAATTTTTTTTTTTCCTCAATCGGAATAAAATTCAGAAAGTTTCAGAGCCTTAAATAAAGTTGCTAATAACAGTAATCCATAGAATCCCTAATCTGTAAACTTTATACAATGTAAAATCAACCATTAGTGAAAATCAGTGTTATTCAGATTCTTAAATACGAAATTTAATGTAAAGTTTTGAATTACGTTATGGGCACTGCATCTTGGGCCATACTTACTAGTTGGAGATAAGAGAATAAGTTGGGTATGTGATTATCAAAATGTAATCACATGTATACAATAATACATGTAATATGTTAATGTTTTAGTCCTTATGTAAAGTGAATTCTCAATAACAAATCTGTACCCTTATGCAGACGTCATACTTAGAAAAGTCTAAATTTGTTCTAGAGAGCATTAAAAACATAATAGGACATAATGTCCTATTAACTAGGACATTAATATGAAAAATGTCCTAGTTTATAAATGTTTTAATATTTAAATTGATTCAACAAATTAGAAAAAAATATATATTTTGTAAATTACTGTACTTTTCCATTACTATTTTATGAAGAAAGGAAATACTGTAATCATTAGAAAATGATTTGATTATTATTTTTGAAAAGCAAAACTTATTTAGAACTGAGGTACAAAATTTTTGAAACTGATTGATCATTAAAATTTAGGGGTGGGCGAGTACTCGAGTTTTCGAGTATCTGTCGAGTATTTTTTAATACTCGGAGCTCGAGCGAGTAGTGGAGACTACTCGAAAACACGAGTCGAGTAATTAAAAAGTGTTGAAAATGCCGATCGCTATTATTTTACAAAAAATGCGTTTGACAAATTAAAAACATACTTGAGTGTGTGTTGTTTTATTTAATCCTCATTCTTTTAAATGAATACTGATTTAATTCATATAATCACGCAATAAGTAGAATAATTAATTCAACAGTCATCTATATTTTGTTCCCGAACACTGTAGTCAGTGCAGACGGGACAGAGACAGCATCGCAGACGACGCATAGTAATCTTTATCGTATCAGTAAAAAAAGTTCCTCTTAACATTGCCAAAAATAAATATGTCCCAATTCTTAACATTACAAAAATTCCAGCATATTCAACAACGAGTTTGATATCCTTCTGCGTATTGCTAAAAGATTACGATATTATCGAAGTGGGTGTGAATCGATACTAAATAAGATACACTTTGTTTCGACCACGCATTCACATTGCCACAGCCAAAGTCCAAACTTTAATCCATTTCAGTTAGTTTTCCCCAGAAATACGAAATCGATCAACACAACAGTGCTCTAAGTGGTCATAGTATCAGCTGATTCCTTTTTAATACATGGCGCTGTACTTGCCAGACTGAGTTAGTGTAACAGCCAGTCACCAGGATCGCTAGCGTCTCTCGGGAGACATTTATTGAGTTATAATTTACATGTTGCAATTATAGTTTATTAGGGTACTTTACTTACTTGATTAATTCTAAACGTAATATTAGAATTATATTAGGCCTGCTTAATACTTACCTAACACCCCCAAAGCAGAATATCGAGCGACGGGGCGACAATGTCGCAGAACGAAAGTGAGGGCTGCAGAAAGATATCGTATAGAACAGGGGTCTTTTTTTTTTTTTTTTTTTTTGGTTGTTGATTTGAAGATTCGTTTTTTTTTTTGGTTGTCAATTCGGAGATTGGTTTGTTTTTTGTTTTTTTTCTGGTTGTCGATTTGAAGATTCGGTTTTTTTTTCTGCACCTGTAGAAAGTTTTTCGTCTTAACATCAATCGTCGCAGAAAGATAAAAAACATTCTGCTTTCGGGCCTGACACTATTTTATTTACACTTGACCCTTTTTTTACTATATTTGTATCTTGAAGTATGATCATTTCAGATAAATTCATCAATTTATTTACACATTTTAACATTAAAAGTAAAGTAAAAGAAAAAAATTAAGTCAAGGCCTATACAATTGTAAACCAATATCTTAGAGATAAGGAACCAATGTTCCTTATCTCTAAAATCTTCCTTATCTTTGTTTTAAATTTTATAATAAAAACTATTGGAAACTAAGTCTTTTACTTATAACCCGTGCTACTCAACTCGAATCAAAAAACCCCTACTCGCCCACCCCTATTAAAATTTAAATTTCAAATGAAAATATCAGTTTTAAAAAAATGTTTTAATTAGTAATTTTGTTTTTATGGAAAATCTAAGCTCTAAGGTGGTTATCAATGCAGCTTTCTCCAATTTTGTTCTTCAATCTCTAAAAACTGTCATAAACTGCTTAGTGACATCATCTAGCATGAGGTTATTAAACAGATTTATCATTTTTTTAGAGAAGATTCCAGAAAAGGATATCTTCTGAGATACAGAAATCCCATGGCTAAGCAAGAAGATCGAAACAAAATCAACAGATGCATAACTGATCAAAATGAATAAAAGGCTTTTGAGTTGAAAAAATGCTAACTGAAGAGAATTTTGCAATGGACTACAAATTCCTTGCTCTTTTGCTATAATAGAAGCTGTAATGATTAATTCTAGATCAATGTAATGATTATTTCAAGAGTGTCAATCAAAAATGCAGATAATGATGCAAGATGTTAAGGATAAAAATGTTGAGTACTTAACTGTTTATCTGTACAAGTTATACAAGATTAGTTTATTTGAACTGAATAAGACTTGACTAATAGAAGTGAACAATGACACGATTTAGTTTAACAGATGGGCAAAATACTTATATAAGTAAAGAATTAGAAAAGCGTTATTTTTTTTATTTCTTAATGCAGCTCTGTTTTTGTTTTTGTTTTTCATACAATTAAGTAAAGAAAGGTTTACATAATCTCTAACATAAAAAATCAAAAAAAAAATTACTTACTTGTTGTTTCTTTTTTGTTGTCCATAAATTAACTTGGCCAGATTCAACACAAGTCAAAAGATTCCTTTCAAAAAACAAAAAAAAAGTATGGGATCAAAAATTTTGTTATTTGTAAAAAAAGTTAAGAACTTCAAACAATATCCAAATGACATAAGTTAACATTGGCAATTTCCAAAGCATCTGAAAATTTATTTCTTAAGTAATGATTACACTCATTAAATAATGATTATACTTTTTAAGAAATAATAAACATTTTAATATACATTAAACAATAATAATAATAAAGGAACTTTACATGAAACATCCCAAAATGTTGGAAACAGGATTTCAAAATTAAAACCTGACAACAGAACCTTAACTGTTACAAAATCATATGAAATGATATTACATAAAAGAGAAATACAAAATAAAATGCACGTACTTCCCACTATATATTCTTATCTCGTGTTGTCCTACGTGCTTTGTCATGTCCGATATGTTTGTGCCATCCCTGATGATGGAATACCACTCAGTATTGCGAAACTGTCGGTTAATAACCATCTTTTTTATCCTGTTTATTCTTTTTTACAAGTGTGTTTTATTTTCTATTTCTCTTTATTTTTAATACATGCACGTTAAGCTTTCTTAAAATGTTATGACACTCTGAAAACATATCTTTAAGATGACAAAAAAATTGAAGCAGTATGAAGAAAGAGTCTAATTTGAATGAAACTTTTGTAAGTGCCATTTGGATGATAACAATTAGAACTGATTGAAATTTCTCATTGAAACAAATTTTCATTGATATTATCTGTTGTCTATATCTGCTATATATGCTGATATACATGTGGCATGGATTGAGACAAAGATCTGATATTGTCTTGTGACAGATCACGCTAAGCTTGCTGCAACTGCTGGATTTTCGATGACTGTTGCAATCTGGGACATGCTCAATGGGGACAAGTCTGGGAATTTGGCTGACCAAAGAAGGGTTTGAATTGTTTGAGGCACCACTGGGAAATGTGCACAATATATGGACATGAAATATCCTGTTAGGAAATTGCTCCTGGCAGGAGTGACACAAAGGGAAAAACAACAGGGTACACCATCTTCTAGACATATCACTGTGCATTTAAAGTTCCTCAAATCACTATGAGAAAAGATCTGCTGTCATAAAAAAAATGGCTCCATTATACCAGCTGTAATGACTTGTATGCCTTTCAACAATATTGCCAGGATTTGAGCATTGCCCAGTCCTTTTCCATATGTGAATGCATTATCATCTGCTGCAAGGTAGAAGTGGGACTCATAACTAAACACAATACGAGACTATTCGAAAGCAAACCATGTTTTTTGGGCACTGCACCACTCTAGACAGAGCCTCCAGTGCCGAGTTAAAGACCGGCCTTGTAAGAAAAGACTGGAATGAAGCTTACTGTCTGCAATTTTCTGGTAATGGCACAGATTGATACCAATTGCTATATATAGGATGCCAGATCTCTATGGATGTTGGAAAAGAAGCTGTTGGAGCAGTTAGGATGTGTCTCACCACAAATCAATTATCTCTAGCAGTAGTATTGTTGGACTAACCAGAACCTTGGCAATGTGAATGAATGCACTCATGTAACCATTCGTTTTCAGCACATACCCACAGAAGCATCACTAAGACCCAGATGATGAGCAATTCATTTGCTTCTTGAAGTCCCATGGTGCAGATTCTCCTGAAGTCCTGCAATTGCTCAGAGGGTCTTCGAGCATGTTGCTGAAGCATTTTTGATGGTAAACTGATATGAATGCAGAAGGTGTCTAGTAAGAACAATGTATCCAATGTGTCTAGTAAGGACCTTATATGGGCCTCAAGAAGGATACCTCCATTGAGCCAGTAGGATGTTTCTCGACTAGTAAACTGTAATCATTTACATATCTAATGAGAAGTTAGTTCGTTCTAAGGAGTTTGTTCAGATCATGGTGCTTCAATTTTTTTGGTCAATAGAGTGTATCAGTAATGAACATTGGTCTCACCTTTTAGAGCGTATTAATAAAATGCTCAAAATGTAAAGATTTTTTTTTAAAGAAAGATTACTGTTTTATATAAGAACATTTAATACTTTTGTGCTCAAAAATTAAGAATAATTGTGAAGCAGAGAAAATGCTATACTGTGCAAAAGTGAATAATCACGAAAAGTATTCCATACTTCAGCTGGAATTACCAAATGCAATTTATTTGCTCAGATACATGTTATGTATTGGTTTTGATGCATGCCATCGAGTGCTTTCCCAAAGCAATACCACATGCAAGGGGATGAATGGGAGAAAGATAAGGAGGGGGAGAGGGGAATCAATCAGAGTAGAGAGGTGAGCAGTAGAAAGCTAGTTCAGGCTGTGGGAAGTTATTTTGATATCCCCGCTGTCCCAATAAAGGTTTGTGAGGCAAATGGGAGACTGTTAACTAATTATGGACTAATGGATGGATGAGAATCAAGTAAAGCATATAATACATAACCACTCTGAGTCAATTGAAAGTCCTGGAATCGGGTGATTTGGAGAGTGGAACAGGATGACACTGGAGACAGGCGAGTTGAACCATCATAGCAATCAGCAGTGGATGAATGAGTCCACTGGCCACTGGGGAATTTCACTTGCAAGCACTGTTCTTTCACTTGTCTTTGGAGAACTCTTGTACCACTATGTAGGACACACTTGTACCACAGTCTTATCAATAAGACAAGAAGCTGAATTGGTAGCAGTATCCACAGGGATTCAAGGGAGGCAGCTGAAAGGGCTGGAGCACTTAGATAAGGTACTGCAGTGTGTGTGTGTCAGACAGTGATAAAAGATGGTGTCGACTTACTAACTTCCGCTTAGGGAAATCGGCACACAGATGAAAAGCAGACAACATTCTTGATAAGTGATACTGCACACCCCGTGCCCTCTTAATTATTTATTTTGGTTCTAAGATCATAATGCCACCAACCCTCAGTGTTCATAAATATCTTCATGTGAGTTTATTTCAGTGCTTCCAATCACCACCAGGGTGACCTTCAATGTTTACAAACATTTCCATGTGAGTTTATTTCAGTGCTTCCGATCACCACCAGGATGACCTTCAATGTTTACAAACATCTCCATGTGAGTTTATTTCAGTGCTTCCGATCACCACCAGATGTGAAAGTGTTCCCCCTATTCTAAACAGCCGATTAGCATAACAATTGGTCCAACGATCCAAGCTTCTTACTGGTTAACTTTTGGTTGATTGCCTTTAAAAAGACACTGCGTTGCTGGATGCTCCGTTAATAATCAGAAAGAAACTAGTTTGATTTTTAATTGTAAACATTCTTTATTTTTTAAGTATTTTTAGATTTTAGACTTGTGTGTTGTCTTAATGAACTTTTTTAACGAGAACCTTGGACTTGATACAATCTCTTCAATATCTTGACTTCGAAATGGGATTCTTACAGTGGAAAATGGTAGGGTGGCATCATGCTGGGTTTCCTCCCATCAATGTGTTTGAACAAAGAACCCTAACAAGCCAGATACACCACAATGCCATTCTGCAACAATATGTCCTGCTATTCAATGATGCAAATGGGACCCGACTTTCAATTAGTGGATCCTCTTATATCTTCTCTACTAGATGACTATCTCAAAAATAGGATGTCTGCTGCTTAGAGTGACCAGTCAATCTTTTAATTTAAATCTGATTGAACATGAATGGAACACACTCGAGACGTTTTACAGGACATTGTCCACCATCTAGAACTCTTCAAGAGTTCATGACAACAATGATGCAAGAGTGGCACTGATTCCACAATAGCAGTTTGATATTTTTGTGCTGAGTATATAATGAACTGCACTGCAATTATCACTGTGGTGGGTCATTATACTGCATATTGAGCATTTTATACACCATCAAACATGTTTGATATGACTACAGTTTGCATTGCTACTAGCTCCAGTGAGCTACTGTTTCCTATAACCACAGTAAAGGAATCCTTGGTGTTTGGTTTTTTTTTTTTTTCCCTGAGTTATCATTTTATTTGATATGCTACATATCTAGTACAATTTAGCTACAGTCCTACAGGTGGTTAGGTTGCAAATGATATTATCTTTAATTTTTGAGCAAAGTATATAATCAATTGTAATTCTGTATGTTTCTGAAAAACTTGGAAAAATATTAAATAAAACTGTAAATAGAAATCATAATAAAAGTTTCTAATATCTTTCCTGGAATTCAGTAAGCACAAAGTTCAAAGTATAATTAATAAAAGCTAATGCAACAATGAAATACGTGAAAGAAGGTAAAGTTACAAATTCTTCTGCAACCAACATATGTAGAAAAGAATAGGCTTATTCCCAGTTACAATTCTTAACAACATGATGCTTCCAACTACTGGTGTTGCCATCAGTAGTTTATTTACAGAACAGTTCACTTTACATTTCTTTGTTACAAATTCTCTTTTAAGTTAGTTATATATGATATTTGCAATGCAATATAAGCTTCAATGAATGAAAAAAAAAAAAAAAAATGTAGTGCTTTGATTTAAGGACATTTTAAGTTTATGGCAACAGTCTGGAACCTAAAGTATTTTTGAACCCTACAACAGACAGTTATCTCCAATTGTTTTTAAATTACAGTAAAAATAAAAGTTTTCACTTCTGAAGATAACTTTGACAGAAAATATCACTACAAGTACTGTAATTTAATCCCTGACTGAATGGCTTATCTATTGTTAATAGAAAGCACCTAACAATGTAGTCGCCAACTTTATAATTTCTTCTTTTTTTATTATTAGGTAAGATACTCTCATTTTTCTATGATGGTAACTTGCCTTAATGAAATACAGTACTACAATGCCTAACCTTTTAGCAAAATAAAAGTTATCTTCACAAAAATGAGATGACAGACAAGAGCAAATCTTGTCTTTATTTTTTTAAAGTGTGAAACCTGAAAACCATTTTAATTCACTGAATGTCCACTTTGCATTGGTATTAATAGGCCACAAAGACTCCACTCGCTTACAATTCAATGCTTATTATACTGATATCAATGGACATCTTTTCCTCTAGTACATCTATTCACAATGTAACCTACACAGTGTCTTGATCTTTTTTCCTGTTGTCCAGTTGTCCCTTTAATTCTTCAAAATGATTAAAAAATATTCCGTCCAGTTTCTAAAATCATTGGATCTTCTATCCACATAAAGATGCCTTTATAATCTAAATAAATCTTTCCCTTTTAATTTGAGATAGCAATAAGGATGTTAGTTTTCAATCACTGGTATCCAAATAAGCTACTAATGTTGTTTAAACATTTCAAGACATAAAAAAGTCAACTTTTTATTTACTTTTTCAGCTGATTGGCTTCTTGCATTTCTAGACGAAAAGCATTAACAACAGAACCATTGTTGATGATATCCTAGAACGTTTATGGAATTAGTAGTTAAAGCTATCATTAACAGAAATACAATATCTCTCATCATCCTCAGTATTCTTGTTCATAAAATGAGTGTATTATTTGTTAAGATGCAGTTACTGGTGAAATGACTTTAAAAATACTTACCCATTATATTTCGAAAGCCCTGTTAATCTTCCTTCTCCATCGGACACATTTATGGTATCTGTAAAATCTTCTATAACTGTGTCGAAAATTTTGACCGTCTGATTTTTCAAACCCAAACATATCTGAAAATATATTTCTGTTAATTTACATAAATTCATAGCAAAAAAAATGAATTAATGAATCAATCAATCATTAAATAAATTAATAAACAAATAAAGAACAACTTTATTTTGTGCAACACTCATAGTTTGAGCATAACACTTATCAGTTTACACAATAAAGCAACATAAATGAAGAGTTTTATTAACTAGTTCCATAACAGCTTATATAGTTTGACTTTCATTAAACTAAGGTTTTATCACCGTTGTTACATACTACAGGAAATATAGGTTCCTGTGTAAGTATATATTTTTGCCAAGGCCAAGAAATACCATGAAAGTTTAGGTTTAGCTTCAGTGGTAATCAAATATCACCATATTTTGACTTGATCATCTGTATTTCATAAATCATATTCATTTTAGAATCAGTGTTAATTAATGACTGCAGCTATGATTTGAAATATAACAACTAAATGCAGCAACTGAAAAAAGGTGAGTTTTGCAGATTTGAACTCCATAATATAGCACGATATAATACTGAGAGTTCTAAATTGAGAAATAGTTGCATCTATAGGAACCTTGCACTTCACAATATGGATAAATTCATGTCTGATTAGAATAGATACAGCACTTGCACCAATTTCTTTAATGGACTTCGAACTGTCAATAATATTTTTATCAATAACCAACTAACATCTAAAAACACTCAATAAATTAAAACAAAATTTATATAAGAAAAAAAAAGCCTCCTTTTTATGGGAGTTGTCATAGCACATCCAACAATCCTTAAACACAACCAAACAAGAGCCATAATTGAATCATCACCTCCCTATCAATGCTGGACAGGCCTATTATCATCAGGGAGAGATAAACAGCGCTGGTCTTAGGCCATCACAATGATAAGTATTTGAGAAGGTTTATCTAATCTTTTTGGATTATCAAAAAAAGATCATATTTATTGAGATAAATGAATAAATATGGCTATAATTTGCAGTTTTAATAAGTTTTTCCTCCCTCTGAGCGACAATGGACCTGCTCAACATTGATAGATTCAGCAAATCCTTGAAAAATGGCTAAATAGACATGTCCTGGCACCAACAGATGGTAATAGAATCTAAAAACAGAAGTAAGCCAATTGCATGTTCCCAAGCGTCTTTCTTTCACACTAGAGTTTGCGGCATTCAATAAAGCGGCAATAAAGCTTCAGAAGATACTGTTTCATATGCTTTTATAATTTTTTGGGCCAAAAGTCTCTGCATTCTTAAAAGCCTTTCTGTCACTGTTTTCTTATACATCATGTTGCCCTAACTAGATGCTGCATATAGAACCACAGGTTAGAGTGCACAAGTATACACTGAAATGCCAAAATAACTGGAAAGGTGCTATCATATCTATTTCATGTCACCATACCCTTGCAGTTAATGGAATTGTCTGCAAACGAGGTATATATAAAGGCAGATATCTCCACAATCTCAAGTAGTAGCATTTGCAGCTCCAATGGCAGCTTATCAGGACTTAAGTGACTTCGAAAGAGATATGATTGAAGGGGTCTGGGAGATGGGTCATTACATCTCAAAAATTACGATGAAGTTCGGATTCACATGTTCAACAATTTTAAGGGTATATCTGGACTACATGAAATCATGGAAAATATCCAGTGTGCGAGATTGGTATGGCCAAAAGAAAGCCCTTGACAAATTTGGACATTGGTATTTGGCATCATTTGGCCCACACTGCTATAAACAACAGTGCCACTCAGTGCTGGGCTAGTGCTAGCATCAATGTTTGAACAGTGAAACGTTCCTTGTGTTCTGTGGAGTTCCAGCTATTAGTTTGCCATTGATGACTACACAACACAAAGTAGTGTGTCTCTCCTGGGCTAGGGAACACTGCAACTGGACTCTTAAGATGACTGGAAACATGTAGCCTGGTCCGATAAATCATGATCTACAGTCTGCCATTATACAGTATATATAACATCTGCAGAAGATTCTATTAACACTTTTGCTACTAAGAATATACTAAGAATGTACTTTAGCCAACTGTTATAAATACCAACGTACCAGTACATTTTTTATAATGTGAATAGTTTCTGCAATGTACATGTACGCTCACAGGATATGACTGAGACATGCCTGTTGATCATTTACCTACTGAAATTTGCTAATAGATGGTGCCAAAGCCTGACTTTTATTTATTATAGCCCATGAAAAAATACTTGTTGCAGAGCTTTCAGAGCACGACACTCAAAATGACTGTGTCTTTACCATCAAAAAGCCGAAGGAAAAGGCTTTCATGTAATGAAATATATAATATACGAAATGGAAATGAAAAGATTTTGGGAATAAAATATTCTGTATTTAGGCTGTGTATAAGCTAAATATAGAGTTGAATAATATTGTTGCATAGATGTTGTATTTTTCATTTTTCTAAAAAAAAATGTTATATTTCAGCAAAAATATAAATCGTAGGCTTAATTGTACCCTCATGATCATGGTATCAATTAAAGCTGGAAGTGTCCTCTGTAAAGCCAAGAAATTTCATTCAAATATACCACAACATGACAAAAGTATAAATTTAATTTCAAACCTCAAAATTGTTCAGTATACAGAGGTGTCGACTGCAATTAACTGATCAGTAGCCAAAGTGTTAACGGATGTGGTAGCATGAAATGGACAGGCCCTTCCCAGTTATTTTGGTATTTCAGTGTAATTCTACTTGTAGCTCTGTTTAAATCCCAGGACACTTGTGATCACTACGTTGCTTTGCTTTTCCTAACTATAAATTCTAAATATTTATTGTAAATAAATACTTACTTCTGTTTCTGTATTATTTCCCCAACAAAGTAATGAAATCTCCTGATCTCTGGAAAGTGTTTTTACTTCATTTAAATTCTTTGAACTTTTGTTAATTGTGTCTACACCTGTAATAACAAAAAAAATATATAGATATAAATAAATTACAATTGTTACTTATCTACTTCTTAATGTAAATCAAGAAATGCAAGTGAATCAAGTTCAGAAACGCTTAACCCTAAGCCTTGCACTGTTGCCTACACAAACTTTATTTTGTTTCTTTCTTTCGTATTACAGTAATTCTGATTTTTCATATCAACTTTTCTGAATATCTTCAATATTCTAACAAAGTGGCGTAGTTAGTGTTTGTGCAGCCTGGGGCGGTCCCTAAATTTGCCACCCCTCTCAATACACATAAACATACTTAAGACAAAGTTAAAATGATGATAGGACGTTCCCTGACCAATGCAGTAGGCCAAAAATGCCCCCTCCCCCAATTATGCTAGTGTTCTAACATTAACACTATAAATTAGTATACTTTCACTATCAACCCTCAAAGTAGATAGTTTGGATGTTTCTGGGGTTTTTTTCTACAATGATTGAAGTTCAAATATTGGAACAATTAATGTACAATCTAAAATAAAATTATAAGAATTAGAGTATTCTAATTAGTATTTATTTAAGTAGTAGTTTAATTAATCTTTGTGCTAAAAGTGAGGCCTAGCACAAAATAATTAATAATTAAAATAATAAACTTGTTTTTATTCCAAATTAATAAACAAATATTAATAATTTTAATATTAGATTTGCAGTGAATACCAAACCCCAAAGAATTGAAGCTACAAGTTGCTTGTAATGTTCAACGCAATATTGAAAGTTGCACAATTTTTAAATTTATGTAGGTAAATAAGTTAAAATATTGTCATGGGAATGTTTATCTCCAGAATAAATTGTAAAAGCAAAAATGGTTTCACAGTCAAAGTGTAATTTTGAATATATACCTTTCTGATCTGACTCTTAGGAAAGATAGAGATGAAGAGCAAACAAGTCATCAGAGCTATCAAAAATCCTCAGAAATGTGTTATAAAAGAGATAGAGTAACAAACAGCAAAGTACTCTATCTCTTTTATAACAAGTTTCTGAGGATTTTGACAGCGTTGATGACTTGTTTGTTTTTCATATTTTCAGATCATTCATACTGTTTCCTAGACTTAGCAAACATAATTTGTTGCTATAAATTGTAAAGATTTAGAAATTGATGAATATCTATTAAGCAACAAATACTTCTGTAACAGTAGCTAACAAAACTATTGAAAGAAACAGAATGTTATTAGTAAATGGCTTTCAGCAGAAGCCCAATGTGATGTGGATTGGTCTACACATTAGATGACAAAGGCAGGTGAAAATTCATTCTATGTGAGGTTATTCCATGAAAGAAATAGAAAAATTGCAATATTTCACTAAACTTGTAACCATATAAAAAAAATGGCATTTGTAAATACATTTTACAAAACAAAGTATGATGATCGAAAGATTTTATTCTTTAAATGCAGGGTGTTGCATATAAGAAAGTGTACATTTTTTGCGTATTCACCAAAAGAAAAAAGTTTCTACAAAAGTTCCTTAGAATAATCCATCAGTTACAAAGAACATAGTTTTTTTTCCTCAGCAAATTTCCTAATTCATGAAACTTTAGGTTAGCATCTCACAATTTTTTTTAAGTCTACATTATTTTCTTATCTTCTATTGTCATTCATAATTGCTTTAATAATACAGTCGTATAGAACTTCAACTTTTAAAATGAAATCTATGCATCATACATATGTAATTTTAAAACTGTTATTGTTAAGACACACTTACAGCAGACATTTTAGAATGATTTGCGTAAACTGATTATGTTCAATACAGGTGGGGTTTTTTTTATCTGAATGTTTTATACATACTGCAAAAATAACTACTTCCATTTATGAAGCATTCAATAACGATAAAATTATATTCCATCTCCATTATTTTATAAATTACATTTGATTATGGAAAAAAAAAAAAGAAAATTGGAATCGCTTTAATTTGTAGTATCATATAATACGAACATCACTATTTCAGCTAACCAATTATATAATTTCTTTTTCAAAATTAATAAATCTATAATTGTGAAGGGTTTCCCCAACACCCTCTTCCAAAACCAACACCTGCTAATCTTCACCCTTCACATCTAAGATCATATTAGATTAAGCAGATATAGATATTTTAACAATGCAAATTCTTCCTTCTTTCTCTCCAATATTCTTTTACTGCAATGCAATGTAGTAAATAAGGAATTTTTCTCAATGCTTATTAATCTAGAACCATTCGATCTTTTGAGTTTTTTGTGGGAAGGGATCTGTACTGGGATACCACAAAAACTGGAATGCTATCCATTACCGATACACCTTTAGATTAATTTTTTTTTGAAATATTGCTTATTTATTACAATTTATATCAGAGTCAAGGAATTGGTGAGAAAGAGAGAAGAAAGAATTAATTTGAAGTGAAAAGTCTAACAGCAGAGCCACTGTGATGTTTTACAATCATTAAAAATATTCCTACATTTTGACTTCACTGTTTTTCTTTCAGATCCTTCTTTCTTAGGCACTACTGATATAAGTAATTCAAGCAATATTTATATCTGTTTTCCATTTACGGAATATATAATCATGCCAGACTTCATTAAACAAAAAGACTACAATGCCAAGAAATTAGTAAAACTTCCATAAAGCTTCCCATAAAAGTTTGTCTTTCCAATAAACTGACATACTAATAAAACAATAAATCCAACTGTAGAAAGTTACAGATCTAATCTAACTCTAATTATCTGTCCTAAAGATTTATTAATTTTCCAATAATATCAAGTTTGGAGACAATGTTCACGATAGCTCATTCTATTAATCCACTACTTAAATTACTAACAAAAACCAAGAGAAATCATTCTTTTTTTTTCCTTCTGTAGAATGACCTAGAAGTCTTTAGTGCAATTGAATAAGAAAAGCTAAATAGTATATCAATAACGAACATTAGTGACTTAGATTAGTTATATCTCATAAGATGGACACGATTAATCTACTAATGGAATTAACATCTGCTTAGACTATTATAAAAATTATCCAGAAATGAATAACCTGCTTCATTCTGGATCAAAATTGCCTTGGTCTGGACTAAATATGAATCAACCAACATTAAAATCACTAGCTGTTATTGTTCTCATATACTTCCACATTGCTATTTCATTTCTTAACCTGCATAATTTTCAATAAATTTAAACCCTTGTCTTGCATTTTATTATACGTGACGATTTTCGACAGCAACATCAGTAAAAGTTCATATGTCTGGATGAACGTAATTATTTATTTTATGAAAATTCAAGAACATGTTTTAAATAAAATAAAAAAATGGTTATATTATCATAAACTGTTTTCAGCATTACCCCTCTTGATTATTTAATTTAAAATCCAAAATTATAATGAAGTAGTTAAAGCTGCTATTAATGACAGCATAAATCAAACAAGTAGGCAATCTAACGAAGAACCATGTACAATTATTAATTCTTATAGTATGCTGTCAGGTGGTATTTGGTCTTATTTTATTTTTATGAAAGAATTTATATTGTCAGCCAGTAAGTAATGGACAATGTAAATAATTAATACATGCCTTTTAAAAGCCCTGTCTCAGCAGCAACATACACGTTGTATCTGGAGGCTGCCATCTTAGAAATCAGCGCCTTCTGTCGTTGAAACCGCAAACTTCATCAACTTTAGAGCGCAATAACAAATAGACATTAGGCAGGAAAACTACAAAAAATTCGGTGAATTACCTTAAATCCTCCAGAATGAACAATAAAAGATTAGTTATACCAAGAAACACATAAATTAATTTCATCTTTCCTCATAATTTCTTATTTATTCTTCACTTCCCACCAACTGAAACGAAAAATAGTTACTAAAGAGAGTGAAGAAGGCCAATAGCGATAATTTACATTCTTTGATTATACCGAATGAGCAATGTTTCTGAGCTTTATACGATAAAAATACGTCCTAAACACAAAAACACGACAATCTAACAGATGTAAAGAATAAGGATATTTATATTTATTCATTTATTTGTTTGTTTTCTTTCTTTTTATATAATTTTAAGCTTTATTGAAAGTGAGATTTCAACAGAATGAAAGATTCTATTCTAGATGATTATTAATTTTCGCTTTGATTT
>JAFIDM010129296.1:0-15606 GCA_023159025.1 Thereuonema tuberculata
AACGTAATTTCATTCATTTAAGTTACTATTATTTATTTAAAGGTAAATCTGATTATGAAGTTAAACTCTTATTGTTTTCCTCTGTTTATAGGCTACCAACCGCTTAAAAGAAGGAATGGAAAAAGCAATTGCGAAGCAGTGTGAGTATTATAATAGCTAACTTAATAGACTGTTTTTCGATATGACAACTGTTTTATTGTCATATTGCCTTTCAATCACAGTTGCACTGATTAACCTATTAAATTACAAGGTAGGTCCGACAGTCTTAGTGCAGCGGTTCTCAACCTATTTTTCCTTGTTTACCCTTGAGGCCCATTTTCATAAATGTACCCAAAATATCAGCAAAATAATCTTATGTCATTCCAAAAAGTATCTCCTTTAATCTCTTTAAACTCTGTCTATATTTCATCTTTTTTTGCAAAAGACTTCATTAGGACGTAATTTTGAGAAGAAGAACTCCTCTAAGTCTTCCTCCTCTAAGTCGTTATGAATACAATTTGAATTAACAGAATTTAATTTTTGCATACAGAAAATTATTATGTAATATTAATATGAACAAGATATTAGCAAGATGTTTGTAATTAATGTAGTTGATATTATGTCAGTTTTAAATGTTATAACTGAAAATAAATCGGTCAATAATGGGATTTAAATAGTGAGTTAAACAATGTGTATATATTTACAGTGTCGTAAAACACTGTTTAGGGAGGGATAACGAGGGCTTTTCTCTTAGTCAAATAACAAAAAAGCCTCACCTCTCACTGTAGCGTTGGATTATTTTGATACCTTTTACTTTGTCTTTAGTGTTACACTGTTGACATATGTACCTTTTTCTGCCATTATTCATTTCTTTTTCCCGTACCCCAGGTTGGGAACAGCTGGTCTAGTGGTTTTCTAGACTGCGGACTGGAGGAGCCTGGGTTCAATTCCTGGCAGTAGTTAGAGATTTTTCCTGTTTTTCTCTTCTAGACTGACCCTAGGGGTTCACTAAGCCCTTTGTCGAATGGTTCTTATACTTGGGGGTTACAGGCATGCAGGCATTGGGCTGACTATCTGATCTCAACTAGTCCTGTTGGTCAAGAATCTAAACAAACTGTGCACCCAGGGACCTGTAATAGCACAGCTTTTAACTAAATTACACTGTTCGTTTAGTAAATGAGTTTCCTACATCTTTTATTTATTTTTAGAAATGTATGAAAAAAAACAGATACATCCTTCCTCTGTTTATCAACATAATGACCTTCAACATTTAAGTATTTGTTCCACCTTGTAACAGATTTGTTGAACTCCTCCATGAAGAAGAATATGATTTCTCTATAAATGTTTGAGGCAACCAATTGACATATACATTGCTTGAACATCATCTCTCGTCTAAACTGTATGTGGGTGCCCTGAAGTTTGTGGTCTGGCATCTGCAGTGATGGTAAAAGGTGGGCTGTAAGACCCGTCATTACGCACACTTGTTTGTTCTTCCTTGAACAACTGAAACTGAACTTATACCAGTTGTTTGGACGTCACATCTTTGTATACTGGCTGCAGACTAGCATGGATTTTTCTTTCCAAGACGCCATATGCCTACTTGAACCAAGCAACAGTGCAATCTTGCACTTCCAACTGCAGTTGACTGGCGATAATCCGACATTTGACAGTCCAACACGGTCGGTAGCCCGATGCCACGACGCGTCGGATGACGTCACTGCGCTTGCTGCAGATAGACATGTGTACGTATTTTTATTTTTTATTTTAAGTCATAAAATTATGTTTTACATTATATACTGTAATTTTATTTTTTTAAGACATAAATACAGTAATAAATTAGTATTACACACATACGTATTCATTTGTGTAAAACTATGCCTAATTGAGGTTTTTTTAATATCCTCAATCGCCATAAAATATGTACTCAATATATATTGTAACAATTAATGTACTGTAGTACGTACAGTACTATATATACATAACTTAAATTTTCTTGCCTTAAAAGTCAAAATTCAGTTTTAAAAAATCAACCTTTGGTAATCCGACATTTTTGATAATCCGAAACCCCCTCGGTCCCGAAACTGTCGGATTATCGCGAGTCAACTGTATATCTTTATCATGTGTGCAACCAACTCGCTCACTGATTAACAAATCAGTGTTCAGAGAGGAGGAGTAAACATGTCAGTAGCTTTTAGAACTACTAAACCACTATGGTAATAAAATACAGATCTTGGAAGTTTATTAATTGAACACTCCTGATAGATGTTTTTCTTGGAATCAAAAAGGATTAGTATATATTACTATTGTTGTTGTAGTGCAGAGTCCATTCAGATAAAAAAATTGCTGGTATTTGGTCCCAAATATCAGTTCCTTTTCTCAGGACTAGGATATTTAAAGATATTTCCATAAAAAGTGAGATTCCAAGTCCAGCCTAGTGTTTGTCGAATAACCAACTTCAATAAGTGCTTTAGATACAGTGCCATACCACAGCTAGTACATTCTTTTCTTTTTCTTTTGCAAAGATGTTCTATTTCAATTTGCAAATCTTTGCATTATAATCTTTCCAAACCCTTCTTTTCAAGTCTTACATCCTCATTGCTGTTTCTACTATCCAAGCTCTTTTCTTTAAATAAGTTGTTGAATCAGGAGTTTTTATACCAGATGTTTGTCAATTAAGTTAGGGTCGCCTTTAACGCCTGGGAAAGCAACCCGGTACTCAGTCAACAGAAGGCTGGGTGGACCTTAGGACCAGTTTGCAGGAGAATGGAGCGTGGAAAAATTGAAAATTTCTTGGATCGAACGCACCACCTCCAATCCCCAACAAATGCCCTTACTCATTTGGCTAGAGGGCCCTTGAAAGTTAAATACGTTCTAAGTAAGCTTTCAATTCTGTTATCTCTAAACAAGTTCTAATGCCATGACTTTTATTTTTTTGTCTTAAATAAGACAAAAGAAGAAATTTCCAGTTAAAAAAATAAGCTTTAAGAAAAAGTATCCAGCTTTCTATTTTTTGAAAACTTACAATTTCTGTTTACTGTTTTATCAACTGGAGGCAATACAGAGGCTTTGGAAACTTTTCGTGATGATGACAATGATATTCTATAAGCATTTGTTTTGATGTGTTCTATATATTTTAACAATTTCTGTTACATTTTAAGTAACCAGATATTTAGATAATGTGCCACAAGTTAATATAAATAAAAAGAGTTAAATGTTATTAGCTGTCAAAACCCAGTAGGTAAGTCATCTAACATTTATATAAAAGCCAAAAGTTACAGTGTTCTTGTAATGGAATTTATCGTTAATGGTTCAGATAAACCTTCAACTAAAAAAAACAACTTCTTTTCAAAAGAAAATAATTAAATTCAAGTTAAATAAAATAATAGAATATTAATTACTTTTTTAATTTTTGCTAACATATATAACACTTGGTATTACTGTTACATAACAACCTTGTTTTTCTAGTTTTTATTTGTACATTTCTGAAAGAAGCAGCAGTTGCAATTTCACTGCAGGTCTTAACAGAAAACAGCTTTGGGCTGTTATAAGAGATATAAACTTTTTTTTCGTTTAGTTTTTGCAAATAAATCTTAAATTCAAATATCTGAATTTGATATTTGATAACGTCATAATCATCACTTTCAATCACTTACAGTTTATTGCAGGATAAATGTCTTGTCTCTCTCTCTCTTTCAAATTTTTTCCTGTTTTCTCCGAAAAAAAGAGAAAACAGAAAAACTGATTTTACTTCTGGAAAAAAGTTTTAATTTTCAATGCCATTTCTACCACACAAACATTTCCTTCGTCTGCTTTCCCTCTTATGAATTGAGTTCTATGGCATTTCCTGTTATAAGCCTACTCACATTCATTACATTCCCTTTATGGTAAATATTATGTCAACGATTGATGTCCCGAGGGGAAGGGGTTATAATCCCTATTGCATCTGAAAATGAAAAAAAAAACTAGAATTTTGTTAACTGCTACCTTACCTTCCCTTTCCCTCAATCCAGATAAGGATAGAAATTTTTTTTGATCGAATGACTGTGATTATAACCCCTCCCATTCCAAAATCCTCAGTACGCTTATGATCTCGATCATCTTACTTTGCTGTCTATTCATACAGTTGATTTTTGATCTCTTCTTGGAATTCCTAACTTATATGATGTAGTCTGTAATCATGTAAAATAGTTCTTTCATTATGTTAGTGTCTTTGCGTTTTTTCTTTTGTAAAAGCCATAATATATTCTTTAGGTTTTCCTTTTTATAAGTATAGGTGAACTGATGCTATCAGTAGTAAATTATTTCTATCAAAATCTTGACAGTAAATGTGCCTGTTTGATTACAGTTAATTTTTGAATGCTAATCCGTTATATTGCCAACTGCCATATAGATACATTATTCACTGAAAACATTATTCTGCAAAGTGTTTAGCTGAAGTTTTGATGAATTAATCTCTTGTGTTATAATAAATTACTGATATTTAATTGTACCGTACAAGTACATTGGCTTATGTTAAGTGGTTTCAAAATTTATTCAGTTTAATATAAAAGTGCATAACTGATTTTTTAAGATCTTAATGCCAGTCAGATTTTGTCGTTTTCAGCTTTTTCTGTTATCACTGCATAAGGTTTACATTTTAGCCAATTGAACAGCAACATATTTGCTGTATCATATTTGCAGAAATGCTCCAATGTAAATGAAGCTTTAATTTTTTTTAAACTTTTTTAAGTTTCTCTTAATGAGAATGAAATAATCCATCATAATAAATCTTAAAATGAAGGCCGTACCTCAAACAAAAAGTGTTTTTGCAGCTTTGAGTCTGGAGTTTTTGAGTCTATAAAATTTAGTTTCAGATTGTCGTGATATGGTTTCTTTTTATTATTACATTTATTCAAGATCATCTAGAAAACGAGTAAAAAATTGAGTAGACATATGATACAAGACCAACAAATTCAGAAGTTACAGTCAAAGAAAATATTTGTCCAGATATATTGTCAGAAGTGTGATTGCTCTAGTTGTTAAAATGTAATTGACAAATCTTGAAAAGCTCACAAGGGAAGGGTCCGCACGTGAAAGTGGAGCCAGACCTTGAACTTTGGTAGAAAGGAAGGCGAGGGCAAATTGAGGACCTACGCAGAGTTGGGGGCCTGGGTTTGAAGGAGGAGCCGAGATACAGCTCCTTTCCACACACTGGTTCAGTGCTGCCTTGACACCATGGATAGCACTTGTACACCAGTCACATCGGATGGTCCTTGTGTCCACTGCGAACAACCTTTTTTGTTACGATCATTCCATCATACAGTTACATATGTGGCGTCTTCTGTAACTAAATTGCAGTTGGTTTGGAATTATATCGACTTTCAAATATTTTCCTGTGGTACTTTTGTGACCTACTATCTACAGAATGGCTTAGGACTGAGATTTGGCACACTTACGTTCTCCGTGATGTACTTTCATTTGAATTTGGTTTGATTCCCAGACTGTCGTGTACGGCCCTTCCCTTGTCATGTCTCCTTAAAAGGTAAAATATTAATTAACTTAAATGAACTCCATAGAAACATCCATTGCTCCATTGATCACAAGCTTTGGAAATTTATTTGTATAGCTTCACTTAGTTTTTACCATACATAAATATTTTCTCTCTTTTTAGTAACGAAGACTTACGATGTGTTAAGAAAAGCAAGGGGCAACGTAACTGATCAAACCAACTGTAATGGGGAACAACAACAACTGGTGAAGAAAGTTTTACCTTGACTTATTTGATATCAGTTCCTTTAGTAACCTAAAGATAGACTGAATTTAGTTCGTTTTAATGACACAGTGCCAAACATTGGAGAGGACGATCAGGAGACTTATCATTTGTAAATGAGAATCGAATATATATATGTTTAAATATTTAGTTACTAATAATAATTTTATCTTACTAACAAAAACTGCTTTAAAGATATTTATTGATCTCATTATTTACCTACCATTATGTACATATTTCTTAGTGCTTATTTTTGTTATGATTTTAATTTTTGAAGTTTCAGTATGCATATAACCTAGAAAGTTCTTGAAAACTTAAAAAAAAATTCATTATGTTGAAAATAAAAGATATTAATAACTTTCCATCCTCTTCTCTCGCCAATGGAATTTTTTACTATAGCGAAAATAACTTTTATCACAACATGTAAAAAAAAAAAAAAATATTTTGTGTAGTTAATTTGTGTAGTTTGAATGTAAGAATGAATGTAATGTGGTAAATTTTGATACTGAAGAAATGTAAATGATTGTCCAAGATTCTTAAATAATTTCCAGAATTAAAGGTTTCATCATTTTCTTTTTTAATCAAATTTTTATAAGTGAAATGATGTGATCTTTCATGAATCAATTTTTTTCTGTGATGGGTGTGTTCCAATTAAGAAAAGTAAAATAAAAAATATTGCTAATACTTAAGCAATTTCTGATTTCAAAATGTAGAAAATTCAACAAAATTTAAAAGAAAATTTTATTCTAAAAGAAAAAACAAACAGTATTCACTAAGATCTCAAAAGTTTATTATGCTTGATCTAAAAAATGAACTAAAGCATTCTTGGTTTTTTTCTTTTGTACCTAAACTACTTAAATCAAACTGCAAGGCTTCAGCGGCATATCCCTGTTATCTGTTTCTCCGAAAATAGCATAAAATTTTATTTCCATTCATTGCAATTATTGTGTGCCGTCATCACAACTTGAAATCCTCATTAATTTGTAATAGCATGTGAATAAAAGACTATAATGTTATTGGATCTTCTTATATACTTTTGCTCTTCAAAAAATAAAGAAATTAAAAAAAATGGTTATAATATTGATGTCAAACTGAATAAATCTTAATCGATTCACAAACTGTAATACCATTTAATGCTATTTCTTTTTTCATTGAATAAAGCATGAAGTCTATTTTGCCAAATTCACGAATGCTCCATAAATATTTATATCTAGACGTTCTCTTTGGCATTAATGGATAAAAACCAAGAAACATATAGATAAAAATTCTTTTACGTGTACTGAACATAGTATTAATTCACAAATTACAGCCGGTACAGGTGTACTGGCTATAATTTGTGAATTAAAGCCAAGAAACAATTTGTAGAAATTTTTGTTAATATTCTTACACAAAGAACTGGCAGTATTTATACTGTATGATGATGGTATAGTTTTAGAGACATATAACGATAATGTATCTGAAAAGAAACAATATATTTTGTTGGTTGTATTTACATATTACATTCTTTGCAATATGGTGTGCACTTCAGAGAATATTTTCTATATATAGAACACGGACATTTCGTTGTTTATAGTTTGCGTATATTTTTAACAGTTCTGGTTTTGTTGAAAAATTACTGCCTAAGCGAATTTCCTCCCCAAAAAACATCACATCTATTTCGTTTTTTTTTCAAGGGCTTAAAACTAGAAATTGCCAGATTTCTAGAATTTGCCATCTACATTTATTTGGATGCTTTTGATGTGCTTAAAGCAAAATTAACTTTCTCCAAATAAAACAAATTTTTCATCAAATTGAAGAGGTGTTAAGCAATCTTTTTACTTAAATATCATTCCTATTTCTTTAATAGCTGGAAAAAAATTATTTCCAATTTAAATAAATCTGAAAATTAATTTCTTTTTTTGTTATTTAATTATTCTAATACCTTAACACCTGCCTTTTCAGTAATTTTGCATAACTGTTTACCAGCGGGAAAATAGCAAAGTGTTTTGTAACCTTGTTCAGTTTTATCTATTTTTATATACATACATACATACACACTTGTTAGTATAGCATTGGTTTACTTCAAGATTTTTGTTTTTTTGAAATATCTTCCGTTGTCGTAAGCAGCATTCTTTTAAAGGGATTTCAGTATTTCAAGTTAAAAACTTTGAAATATAGCCTCTGTTATGATTTTGAAAATCCTTAAAAACAAATTGAAACTTTAAAAAGCCTTACATTTTTGCTGTCGCTTAGGTGATACCATTCGAAGCAGCTTTGAAAAGAACAAGGTTTTGTGAACGTGTGTGTTTTTGAAAATTTCTAATAATGTCTGTAATTTTATTTTTAATGATCACAGGTAAGCTAGTAGAATTTTTGAATGTTAGTCATTGTGTTGTCTAATAAGAATTTTTGTTGGATTGAGGATTTGTATGTACATTGAAGCATATGCATTATAGTGGTCTTTGTTAAAAAAGTATGCATGTCTTTCAATTTAATTTTATTTATGAACTTTGTATAGATTTACGTATTTTCATTACCATTAACAACGAATTTCAGTTTATATTGAATAAAAATTTGTTTAAGAATTGATTATGATTGACTCTTATTTATATTAATTACTTATAATTTATTTATTTATTATCCTATATTTCCCATTTTTTTCTCCATTACTTCATATCACGGCCCATACACTCATCCAACATATACTTCCCATCTGACATTCATTTTTTTCAGAAATTTCTTATCTGAATTATTTTAGTATTTCTTTTCATTGTTTTTCATAGACAACTTAATAACTGATGGTTCATGTCATGAAAATAATAGTTTACCACACTTGGCGACAGTCAACCAATACTCCTGAACCAGGTTACTTGGAGATTAGCTCCAAAAATGCAACAGTTCAGAAGGATACGAATATGGCACCAGTAGTTTAAATAGCAAGTTAGCTTCATATCCAAGAAAGAACAGTACCAGAGTAGCAGTTGAAGTGGAAATGGCTGCTAAGAGTAACAGACTGCTGAATGTTATCTAGCTTAAATGAATATAATTTTATGCTAAAGCATAAATTTAAGGGCACCCGTAACTAAAAAAAAAGAAAAAAAAAAAAGAATCCATACGTACATTGAAAAAAAAAATATATGTATGGATTCGAATCGACAACCTTCAGTATATGAGTCTGAGACGTTAAGCATCAAGCTGTAGCTGATAACTGAAATAAGACAGTTGCATTTCTAACATCAGAAATCAAAATGTAAACAATGCCAAATATCTCAAACATGGGAGGGGCGTTGGCCCCTGAAAATACCCTGTTGGCCGCGCGGTTGGTGTTGTTGCTAAGACATCGGCCTCTCACCTCTAAAGTCCCGAGTTCGGTTCTCATGGGGGTTTCGTGAAGGTGGACGATACCCGCTGGGCAGGTTTCCTCGGGGTTCTCCCGTTTCCCCTGCACTTCTCCCACCATACTTTCTCAGTCTTTCTCTCCATCTGTCCATATTTCCGTGGGATAGTACAATAGACCTCTGGTCGCAGTGCTTGGCTTCTGCCACCCACCTTCACTACATACATACATACATACATACACTGTTCCTATATTGTTTGGGCCTCTGTACATGTTGACGTCAAGTTTGTCGATCCGACCTTTCCTTTTGGAGTTTTTAGGAGGGGCACAATGACAACAATGCCAAATATTTCGAACATGGGGAGACTTTGACCACTGAAAATACCACATTCCAACGGTGTTTGGACATCTGAACACGAAGGTAAAATCCGTACGGGATTTGTTAGGGTTGGACAGACACATGCGATAGCCACTGATTTTGGTCACTAAAAACTGAAGGAAATCCTAGAGATGAAAACAGAACAGCAAAACAGGCCGAAGAAAGCCTGACAAGGAAGAGACAAAAAAAGTGCCAGGACTCATTCTGGTCACAAGATACATAGATTGGCTATGTGGACTTTCGAAGCAGACTAGTATTAATAAAAGATGGATTTCCAACTTGCTTTTTATTTTCTTTAAAATCTGTATTTAATAATCAAGTTTGGGATCGATATTTTTAAATCCACTGTCCCTTATTCAGAAGTCTGATAAATACGAAAGTAGAAATTACTCTATTAATTTAACTTCAGTAATGACATCCAAAAAGCACAATCAAATTCAAATGGAGACGCTCAGAACTAATAAATGATGTCTCGATCAGAAAACTAGAGCAGATGCAGAGACTGTATTTTGAGCTTCTGTAGAACTTTTTAAATTTAGCTTTTTTTGTTTTATATTCATTTATATTTGATAATCAACTGAAGAAAAATAAATTGGGGTTATTATAAAGTTTGCTTGGTATGAGAAACAAACGCCTCCAAAATATTTTAATAAAAGTTTTACATTTCTTAAGGTACCATTATCTGCCCATAAGATGGTTTTGCTCTGTATGGATGTAAAAATGAACTGAATCCAACACTAATCCAAGTTAGTGCTAAGATATCGTTAAAGTAAGAAGTTATATTATCAAAGCATCACTTTTGCTACATTGAAAATATATCTTGAATATAACCATAGAATTATCTTTCAGTCAGCAAGAAGCTGGTATATATAAATTTATATTAAAACCGTTCCGGCATGGCCGAGCGGTCTAGATGGCGGTCTGCCGTGTGGCCGATGTGTCGGAACCTGGGTTCGAATCCCGGTGTTGACATGGCTGCTTCTTTCTTCTTCTGTGTTTCGTCCATTCTCCCTGGGACTTACTATCTCAGGATTATTCTCGACTGGATGTAAATCTCATCCCTGTTCTTGAATTTCCTAGCCTCACTCTGACATTGTCAGGTAGGACTAGCCCATGGTCCATAGTTGGCCAAAGTCGATGAAAGGAAGGAAATTTTATCAAACACAAGTATAAATCTATCAAAATGATTAATTTGATATCTAAGTTATTTTTAATAATGAATATAGAACATCTATCTATCTATCTATCTAACAGCCTTTAACAGCCCACTGCTGGACAAAGGCCTCCCTCAGACAGCTCGCTGTCTCGGGGGATGAAAGTCTAATCTCCCATGCTGACTTTCAATTGCGGGTTGGGAGATGCATTTTTTAACCCTAACTGCCAGGGTAAAGAAATAGGAACGGACAGAAGGAGAAACAGAAGAAGAAAGAAGAAAGAAACATCCATGCCACGACCGGGATTCGAACCCGGGAACTGGCACACTGGCCGCAACGGCATACCTGCCGTCTAGACCGCACGGCCATGCCAGCACGGCTAATATAGAACATATTTTTCATAAATAGCCACCGGTCCTCAATTCGCTCAGTTTTTGCAATGGCATATTGGGATATGATTTATGTATGATTGGTGTTACATTGACTGAAAAGCAGTTTTTAACCCTAGCATATCTGAACTCCATCTTCTAACAAATTTGAGAATCGGCCAGTAAAATATAAGTTTTATTAAAAAAAAAGTAAGTCATATGTAATGAATTTTAAGAGATTTATGAAAATTGGAAAAAAAATTGAACAGGTAAATCATTCTTGACTTTGGAGAGCTGGAATATAACTAGAAAGTGTTTTCATTATTTCTTAAAGCTAAAAAGATGACTGAGGTTTTTATTAAAAGTATATTTTGCTGGCTGATTTTCAAATTTGATAGTACCTCCAGCTACTATCAAATTTGAGAATCAGCCAGTAAAATACACTTTTAATAAAAACTTGTAATTGTTGTAATGAATTTTTTTAATGAGATATTATGATATTTAAAGAAAATTGGATAGGCAAATTAATCTCGACTTTGGAGGATTTGAATGTAACTAAGAGCGTTTTCATTATTTCTTAAGGCTATTAATAATTTAACACCTTCGCTTGTGCATCTTCCAATTTCCAAGGATGCCGTGTTTTCATAATATCAGTACTTAAAATTTAGGTCTTTTTTTATAAATTATTATAAATACAAGTTATCATTAAATATACTGATGGCATAGCCCATATCGATAAAGAAAAAATCTTTCCTTCATAGTCTCAGATTTTTTTGAATTTAACGTATGCTAAAAATCAGAAAAAAGTAGACAACCATATTTTTTGGTTTTGTTCAAAAAAATTCCTAGCCGGAGATACAGGGCCCAGAGATGGCACCTCTGGTGTCGTTTGTCACTCTTATTTTCAGGAAATTTTCGAAACACTATCTCTATAATGGTTCAAGATATTTTGTTGCCGTTTTTTTTTATTTTTAAGATAATATTTGTCTAATTAAAGTGATATACTTCGTTTGAAAATATATCAAAGTTCAAGTTCAAATTCAAAGTTCAAGTTCTCTTGCTGTAGCTTTCTGAATTTTTTTTGAAAAACCAAAAATAACTTTTTTCTTCAAAAATGCCAATCCCAAAAATTTTATTTTTTTTACTGTTGATCAGTACCATAGAGTATATATTTTCAGAAAAGGAGACCTTCCACTTTTGAGTTTTAAATTTTTTATAAACAATTGAAAATTTTGTTATAGATTAAACCAGTTTCTGTTTACTCACAAACTCACAAAATAAAAACCTAATGTTATTTGACATAGCATTTTAATTTGTAATAAAAATAAGTAAAAGCACAGCTTTCAAAACTTATAAACATATCATAGGTTTCACGGCATACCACTTCTGTGCACTCAGTTTAGAACTGAAATTCAACTTCCTCTTTAGTCAATAGGATGAGGACTGTTGATGTGTAAGACTTCACCACTCTTGTAAAATCTTCGGCATTATGAATTGCAGCCGTACTTGGGCTGGAAAGATTATGTTTTGTAGCGTGGTGGTTCAGCAGGCCTCCTACACCATCGCAAGGCTCCTTCTCATGACCAGTAGCGCTGAATACCCACTCCGTTGCCATAAGCGACTTAGTCACTTCAAATAGTTGACAACGATAAGTGACTAGGGGGCACTACCAGAAATAATGATGATCTTTTCTGGCCATGATTCCAGCTGTTGTTGAATTTTGCATATTGCCAACAATGCATGTGCCGAGTCATGTCCTCTGCAATCACTTATAACTGCAACACTTGTGGTCTTGTTTTGAAAATATATGACTCCTGTAAAATTTGAAACTTGGTCATTACTCCAGTTGTACCCTTGTACTCTTGTGGTAGAATCACAGACCAGTTCTCAGCAAAATCCCAGTGAAGCACTAAACATAGTTGTTCAGCCTCTACACGTCCCTTCACTTCTGCAATGTGTTGTTGTTGCAATTTCTTCAGATGTTGGTGTAATACTGCTTTCATTGTCCATTTCGAAAGTTTGTCAATGAAGGTATCAATCGCAACAGTTTTCTTAATGAGTTTATTTTGCTCCCATGTTGCATATGTAACTTCAGAAGAGCTATCTGCTATGTTTTCCAGACCAAGTGTCTGTAAGGCAAGTCCTCCCTTTCAAGGACAGTCACCACATTCCTGAAACAAACAGGTCTCTCGCTCCAAATCACAGACTACTAACGACTTCACACGTTCAACCAAGGTGTGATGTCTCACGCCTTCAAGTAAGCTCTTCAAAATCACCATGCAAAGTTCAAAATTGGCACAATACACACGTAAACAGACATCTCTAAGTGGATGTGGAATTACCCACTTAGGTCGTAGCGAATAAAATTTTGATCTGCCAATGTAGAATACAGGATGTTCCTTCTTATATATGGTGAAAGTTTCTTTTATACTACGGATCATGTATCTTTTCACTTTCATTACTTTTTCTCCTGCAACTGTTATAGAAATAGTGTCTTTTTTGTTGCCGCTTTGGCGAGAACAGTCCCATTTATCTTCCAGATAAAATGACTGTGCAATTTGAGCATGAGCTACAGTTACAGGATGACCACAATATAGATCGGGTTTTCCAAACACTCCTTTTGCAGACCTCACATTCCATGTTTTGTCTACCATGTATTTTGTTGCAGATGGAATATGGTGCAAGATTTGTACCTTTAAAAGGGACTCTGGGATAATTGTTAGAACTTGCACCTTTTCATTGTAGGACTCACACGATTCGACAGCTGAATTGATGTTTGATATAAATTCCCTACAGGTTGTACAAGCTTAAAATAATCAAAATAATAAATTTAACGTGCTGTAAATAAGTAGAAAATGAATTGAATTGCCTTTTCTGATTCAATTATGGGGAGGATTTGGGAACGGCCGTTTGTTCCCACGTTGAAGAGTTTGGTCAGTTTTCTTTGTGTCAATTATGAATTTTATGAATTTTTTTTATTAAAATGACTTAACAAAAAATCAACATGCTAATGCACGCCTCCACATCAGGACCTTTAATTTGATACCACATTTACCTCCTGTGGTCCCCGAGAAAAAGTGCTTACAGACTCTTCCTTTTGTATATGTGCGCAAATATGCACATGGTGTTGCAAAATTCGTTTGTAATATTCAAACCATGTGTAGGGGCTAGTGTGTAGCTAAGAATCAATATAATCCTAATGAACCCATGTCCCGAAACTCCTCATTAAGGCGCTAGGTGGTTCTAAAGTCAGCCTTTCCGAGGGAATATATCCTTTGCTACACCATAAGAAATGTTTTGCAGGCGAGCCCACACATTGATCTGGGGGTCCTATTTTTCTTTGTTTCAATTGATTGAAACAAACAATTAAAACGTTTTTTTTAATTGGCCGTGGAGTTTCGGCGGCGGTCTGCCGTGATGGCCAGTACGCCAGAATCTGGGTTCGAATCCCGGCAGTGGCTTGGCTGTGTTGTTCGCCTCTTCTTCACTTTCTCTTCGGTCTGACATCATTCCTTAATGGCATCCTGGGGAAGGCAACAGTAAACCACCCCAGTATCTTTCCCTAGGCATTTCTAGGAATTCCATGCGAATTCCATAGAATTGGACCTGTTTCCGGACAGAATACTATGGATGGATGGATGGATGGATGGATGTTTTAATTGATCAAAATTTAAACAAAAGTAGCACCCCCAGATCAAAGTGTTGGCTCGCCTGCAAAACATTTCTTATGGTGTAGCAAAGGATATGTTCTCTCGGAAAGGCTCACTTTAGGACCACCTAGCGCCTTAATGGGGCGTTTCTGGACATGAGTTCATCAGGAATATATTGATGCTTAGCCATGCCTCTACACGTGTTTAGAATATTTCACACGAATTTTGCAACACCCTTTATATATCATCAAAGGAAAAGTAAGATAACAAACAATAACTAACAAAATTTCACTCAGCTGATCTGATTTTAGATTATTTGCTGGGTAACTGAGGACGACGCCGTTTCAGGTTTCATCACCTTCTTCAGCTCAGTCCCGACCCAGCATAACTCAGCTCAGTGAAAGAAGCAATACATCAAAAGAACAAACATTTAAAAGAATGACCCCTCATTTCACAAATATCAAAAAATCAAATAAACAATAAAAGAGGGTAAAACACATTCGCGCTAGCAACCCACTTAGCTTATTAAGAATTTGTTGAATTAAAATAGAATTAAGAATTTGTTGTTAGTTATTGTGTGTTATCTTACTTTTTCTTTGATGGTATTAACATTGTACGCACGTTAATTTTCATTTTATTACCCTTTATGTATATATATAAAAATGAATGTATCTTTCTTTCTTTCTTTCTTTCTTTCTTTGTCTTTCCTTTATACACTGTTAGGCCCTTTGACCTATCTGGACCAAACTTTGCAGAATTACTCTTTAGGACCCTGCGGAAAAGATAGGCTACCTTAGAACCCGGATCCACCCCCCAAAAGGGGTTGAAAAGGGGTAAAAGCCCTGAAAAATCCAATATCCACCTGGTGGTGAAAATAAGAACTACACAAATATTGTGTAAAGTGAAAAATTCGCTCTCCTATGGGGGGCAGGGACACCACACATGGGTGGGACGAAGCCAACATAAAGGCTGAAGTGTCCCACCCCGACCGACACCGGGACCTTATATTTA
>JAFIDM010129297.1:3437-15604 GCA_023159025.1 Thereuonema tuberculata
AAAAAATTACCAACCTAGAAGTAGAAAATAATGAAAACAAGTTAAAAATCAAGTCGTTGAAACAAACGATCGATTATTTAGAGAATGTACAAAGAAAAAATTGTTTTGAACTTGTTGGAGTAAAAGAAAATCCAAATGAAAATTTGACTGAACTAATAGAAAGAATTGGAAACATTCTACAAATTAAAGATCAATCGAATAAAATTGATGTTTTTCATCGATTTCAAGCAAATTACAGAAACAGACCTACACCTATAATTATAAAATGTCTAAGTCAAAAAGCTGAAGAAGAATGGTTAATTCAGGGTAAAAAGAAAAAAATCTTAAGAAACTCAGAAATTTAACAATGAAGACCAAACAATAATCTATGTAAATGGAAATTTATCAAAATTAAAGAAAAAATTATTTTGGAATGTGAAAAAAATTGCAAAAGAAAAGCAATTTAGATTCACATGGATTAGAAATCAAAATATATTTGTAAGGAAAATTGAAAACTCAAAAATATTAAAAATAAATAGCTTAAATGACATCGAAAAATTACATTAAAAAAAACAAAAACTAAACTTTGATTAATCTACATGAATTTAAGGAATTTGAATTGTTACGCAAACTTGAATGAATGGTATTTGGATAAAAACTTAAGTTACCCAATTTCAAAAAACAAAAATTTTTTATTATTAAATATTAGAAGTATGAAAACAAATTTTGACTATTTTTTTGTAATGAAAAAATGAATTAATTAATGAAAATATCAATTATTTGAATTTCATAATATTAACTGAAGTAAATTTGAATGAAAATGAAATAAAGTATTTCAAAATAAAAGATTTTGATTGTAGCTATAATTTAAAAAAAAACTGTACAGGAGGTGGAATTGTAATGTTCTATAGGAAAAAATATTGTATAAAATAAAAAAATAGTGTCTCTGTCACATATGAAAGCTTACTATGTGAAATAACACTTAACAATAATAATTCAATTGTATTATACATTATTGATAAACCACCCGTGACAAATAAAGACGCAATTTATATACGAACTAAATCAAAATTTAACTGATTCAATTAATAATCTTATATGTCTTGGAGATATGAATAGTGATATTTGTAAAAAAAATACTAACTTAACTATCTTTAACTACTTAGAAATTTTTTATTCTAAAGGGTTCATAAATTATGTTTATAAAACTACTAGAAATGAAAAAGCAAAAATAACACATTCAAAAACTTGTATTGATTATTGTTTTTCTAAAGTTAATAATGCTATGTTAGAAGCTAATATTATTGAATGGGATGTTTCCAATCATTATGGGATTCTAATAGAATATAAATCGAACACAAATATACACAATGAAAATTTTAAAATAATGAGAAAAAAATTATATAATAATGTTAAAATGAACCATGAATATTTTGAAACAAACATGGAAAAGCTCTTTAATAACATATGGGTTAATAATTTACAAGATCCAAGCAAGATTATCAATAAACTAAACAAAATAATTTTAAATTCCAAAAAAATTGAAATTAAAAAAAAATTAAAAAATGATAAAAAACAAAGTAATATTTTATTGCAAAATAACAAATAACAGCAAAACTGTTACAAAAAACTACGGATGAATCAAGATATATTAGAACATATTAAAATAAAAGATAAATTGTATATCAAATATAAAAATAATAAAACAAATAAAAATTATGAAACAGGGTATAAAAATAAAAGAAATTGGCTAAAAAATTGTATTAACAAAATCAAAAATAAATACTATAATAATAAAATAAATGAAAATAAAAATGGAACAAAAGCAATTTGGAATATTATTAACAATGAAATTAAACTTAAAAATAACACAAAGGAAAAAAATTATTTTGAAAAATTAAAAACAAAATATAAAATTGAAGAAATTTTTAAAAACCTAAAAATTAGTTTTACAAAAAATCATTTTAAAAAAACGGATAATATCTCCGTATTAAATAATGAGAAATCATCTCATATGAATTCAATGGTACACTTTCTTCCAAATTTGGAAGAAATCAAAAAAATAATCAGAAATTTAAATATCAAAAAATCTTATGGTTTTTGACTATATTAAAACTACTGAAATAAAAAATTACAATGGACACTTCCCTTCTTTAAATTATATATTACTTGAATTAATGTTAAATTTAGATAGGTTTCCAAATTCTTGGAAAATTGCCAAAATTATTCCATTACCCAAAGGTGGTAATATAGAAAATTTTAATAATTAATAGACCTAAATCCATTCTTTCTAATGTATCGAAAAAGTGTTGAAAAACATCTTGCAAATTCTATTTATCAATATGTAATCAATAAAAATATACTGAACGAAAATCAATTTGCTTATCTAAAAAATAAAAGTACTTCATTATTATTAAATAATCTTACTAATAGATGCTTTATTTTTAGCAAACCAAAAAAGACTTTTTTTCTATCGAGTTAAATTTTCATTTATATAAATGCTAATTAATGATACTACAGTTAAACAACGTACTTTAATTTTAATTTTCTATCTTGCTTCTAACCATTCTAGTTTGAGTATTTCTATTTGTAAATTCTACAATTGGAGTGCTCAGAAGCCAATCAGTGTAAGTCATTTTGTTTTAAATTGAATTTTTTTCCATAAGTCATACTCTTAATGTTTATACTTTCGGTTAACGAAGTGCCCAAATCACTCCTCCAAGTGTATAGTTATGTTATCTTTCAATTAAAAATTCATTCTTCAAATTTACAAATGTTATTTTTTGGTACATAATTTTAAAAACCTATTTCATTTTGTGGTTTATTGACTTACACTGCTTGGCTTCTGAGCACTCAAATTATTGGTGGTACTTTACCTCTATTAGTTATTGATATTCTAGGAACAACATCAATATCTCTTAAGCCACTTTTAACATTTAAAATCATTTTCATTTTCATCACAATCTCTCTTAAATGTTCAGCTTTAATTTTTTTTAATTCCATGAATTTCAACATTTAGTAATCTTGAACGTTCTTCTAAGTCTTCAATTCTTGATTGTAATTCACTTATTGTTTTCTTTTTGTTCATCATTTCCATTCTTCAATTTCTTTACTTTTCTTAATAAAATCTTATTCCATTTGTTTCTGTCTTTCATTTAAGTCATCATATTTGCTTAGTAAGAATTCAATTGTTTTCTTCATATCCAGCAAATCAGTAGAAATAATAGATAAAATGAAAATAAATAAAATGCACTTACTTGCAAACATGATGAAAAGAGAATAAACAAAGTAATTAATGCTTTTAGACAATGTCAAAAGTAAAGCGGCCTCATAATATGCACAATTTTATTCATGAAATTTTATCGGAAGGGACCACTTTTGACCCTCATCATCAAGTAAGGGAGTGGTCCCAGAGGTCTGATTTTTTGGACGTGGTCACCTACTTTTTGATGCTGAACACACTGGTGAAGGTTTCATTCTAATATCACTAACCGTTTGGCCACTACAGTGTGATAAATCCAGCAAGCATAAAAGCAAGAGAGGTCCCCTATGTTTTACAGGCAAGCTGTAATCTAGGGGCCACTAAAAAGATGGCAATGAATCTGTAGTTCCGCGTATTACATCATCAGGGATGGCACAAACATATAGGGACATCACAAAAAAAATTAAGACAACACAAGGTGGGAATGCATAGTGAGACATAGTTTAGTTTATTATTTATTTCTAGTAGTATTTTCCTTGTTGTTGAACTAATTAAATTCTCCATCCTTTTCATCTAGTTCATTTTAACTATGTCACATGGAGGAATAAATGTTTATTCTGATCCTTCTGGGCCCAAAAAAGAATCAGAAGACGACAAGATAAAATATAATCAAATAAATGAATAGAAGAAATAACATGTAAAAACCTGACTAAATGTACATTAAACAAGTTTAATAAAAAGGATTAACCAACAAGGATAACAAAAGAGTAAGTTAAACAAGGCATAAAAATAGAATATTTAGAGGCAATCACACACAAATAAGTAAGATAAAAAATAATGCAGCTAGAATGAGAGAAATGCACAGTAAGATGATCAGACTAGTGTCACGTTGCTATTGGCAACTAGACACCAGTGAGGTGTTAGGTTGTAAATTAATTTAAACAAATTAATAATATTTTAATTTTTTGTTTTGTTTTAAGGATTATTGTTATTACTTATATTTGTTGGTGATTAGAGAAATGTTTAAATTGTGCTTTATTGTAATTCGTTATGGAATCATTTTTTTTCCCTTTTAGTTTGTTTCCTTATTAACTTCCTGATTTGGAAATTCGGAAAGGAGAAATGTGAGAATGTCCTGTGTTTAGTGCAACAAGGTCACACGACTTCGATACTAAGTTTCGATTTTATTAGGGGGAAGAAAAATGCTCCAAATACATGACGCGGGAAATGACTGTGCCCATATGATCAATTTATAGTGTTATTATTGGTTAGTTGAAAACTAAATTTTATTTTGGCGCGAAAAGAACGAAAGGGAGTTTTGAGGAGTTGATGGCGAACTGGGGTCACAGTCTGAACATCGATCTTGTGGCCGAAGAGAGAAGGAGTGTGGCCGTCTTAGACTTCGTTTTGTTGTGTCTTGTCTGTTGAAGCGCCGGAAGACCAATGGGGACGAATAGACGTTAGGATTGGCCGAATTTGTTCCGGGGTATCACAGCCAAGGCCGGAGGGGAACTGAGAGCCAATAACGACCGATCCCGGGAGAGAAAAAACACCGCCGAAGGAACGAAAGTTGAGACGATTTTATGTAAGTAAGAATTTACTTTTAATCGGAAGACCGCCCAATGAGAGACAATCTAAAGCCCTGATGAAAATTCTAAGGGAAATCCCCTTAGACGAAGTCGAAGGATGCAGTTATTTAAGAAATAGTATTAAGTCAACAAATCCCGAATGGGCTGAGATTAGAACGTTTCCAAGAGACATCCAAGTGATTGTTGTACTGCACTAACTGGTGATTTAAAAGAAGTTTTCTTTCTTTCTATGTGTAACGGAGCTTTTATGACTCTGATAATAAATAAAACTTTAATTCATGAAAGTTATGAGTGATAGAGCTTACGATCCAGACATTGGGGATTGAGCTGCTCAATTCTCTCAGAGAAAAGAATTATCAGTTTGCAACGCTATGCTTGAACCTTAGATAACCGAATCCACACAAAGTGGAAAAGCCACAAAAGAAAAAAAAAAACTTTGTGAAGATGTGTTGTAGATGGACAACAAAAAGCAAATATCTTTTACAAACTATGATTCAAAAAAAAAAAAAAAGCGAGCGTTTCACATCGCTCAGTAAATCTTGATGAACTAAAAAAATGCCCGACGAACTTTGAGTCGAACAAGTGCAACTAATGTATAAAAAAAAAAAAAAAAGATAAGACTTTTGTGTGTGAGATTGAATTTTGAACTATGTTAATTCTTAAATGATATTTACGAACGAGTGTTTGTTTAGTAGAATTTAAAAACCCCATATCTAAACATGTAATCTTATCTAAAGTCGACTTAATACGTATTGTCTTTTGGGGATTGTGTTTATTATATTTTCAGGTAATCGACGGAAGAAAATATTTCTGATTAGATTAAGGTGTACACCTATGTTTTTTAAACTATTGAAACTGGGGTTTGGGAATTATATCTGTTTTACATGTGTTTTTTTTCTAATCAAGAACAATAAATGTGTGAAAGTTAAGTTTTGTTAAATGACTATTCATTACAATAATAGACCTTCATCTCACCGGTATTTTCCTTTGAAAGATAAGTCGGAATGAAAAAGGGGGTGTTAATTTAGGTTAGGAAGTTGTCTTTTTCTATTAGGATTGCTTCAGGGTTGATGAATTTGGGATTTTGACGGGAAACTCTCAGGCCCAGCAGAACGCCGATATTTCCTCGTAGCTTCATCATTTAGAAGTAATTAAAGGTGTTTGATTGTTTCTTTAAATTTGTCCTTGGAGGTATAAAAAATCCTCACATGACAATAGTCCTTAATAAAAATCAAAAGACGATCAAGTACAAACATTACGGTCCTGTAGAAATGCAGTTCAGGAATGTGATAGAGAGTTCAGATGACTGATTTCCAATAGCAGCAGCCTCAACAATCTGATCAGCAGGAAAGTGAATATAAATTTACTTACAGCATTGTTCTAGTCTTACAGTCACTAAATTACCTGCAGTTTGACCCGTTTTTTGTTTGATTAAGGGGGGTCTTACTAAGGATTATGTCTATGTCTTAATAATGTCTATGGGCCAACGTCTACAGCTCTTACCGGTTCGTACATAACGCCCATTTAAAGGTACAACTTTGATTGCAAATTGCTCAGCCATCGTAATAGGTAGAGCTCTGGTTTTTGTTGCATTCATCTACCCTGGAGATACTGGTTCTAACAGTTTGTCACATGACCACCCAACTACCCCAGAACCACATGACCTGGACATAGTCAACTAGTTATGGGGCCAATAAGCCAAGATTTTGGGGTAGGTACCTCTTAGGTTTATACATGGTATAATGGTATATATTGAGGTGTATGTGCATGCCAAGTTTGAAGTTTGTAGCATTTTCCTAAGTTGGTATATTTGTCAAGTGAAGGTTAACTTTGAAGTTGAATGTAAGGGTGACAACTACTACTATCTTCTTTTTATCTTGTTGAAGCATTATTACACATACTTGGCACTTTCATTTTTTTCTTTATTTGATTCACATTGTTCTGTAAGTACTGTATCAGGGTGGCCAAACTTGTTTAATGTAAGAGCACATACAACAAACTTTAGACATTTGAGAGCTTGCAGGACATGGACAAATATTACAAATATTTACTCTATTCATTTTTATTATCAATAAGCTATGTAAAAAAACAAATAATGAATAGAAACAAAGATGAAAAAACAGTATCAATTTAATGCATTGATTACAAAATGCAAACACTATTTTGTAGTGAATCAACAGAAATTTAACCATGTCTTTCAATAGTTTCAAAACATTTTGTTCACGCACTGACATCTACCGGCAAAAATGGTAACTACACTATTCATTTTTAAAGCCAATGACGCTTCAGGAACGTTATCACTGTAGAGTTTTGAGGAAACTACGTTTAAAAAATGTTCCTTTACGTGGACAAGAGGAGATAAAGGGTTAATATAGCATTGTCATCCAGTTCTGAGCTATGTTTAAAGTTTCAAGTCTCTAGCTCATCGGGAAGTAAGTTTAAAATCAATTGCAAAATTGATTGTACCGAATAAACAGACAAGAAAGCAACCTAATAAAAACATTTTAAAATCTAACTGAGAAAGGCTAATAACTGCAACGTGATCGTATTTTGTTATCAGATGTATTACAATGATACTGTTTTTAAGAAGTTTTTCTTTTATTTCTATTCATTTTTTATTAATTTGTATTAGTTTAAAAATCACAAAGTACACTTATACACTAGAGATTTTCAAAATCCTCAAGGATTAAACTATTGTTTTAATTATATTCACCATAAGTAATATGCAAATGAACTAAGGAAATAACTGAGAAAAATATGCAAATTTGTATTTCATTAACATTCAATGGGGCGGCATGAACATAAAGCTTGCATTTTATTCCAGTGGACTAAGTGTATATCCGGTAAATAATTACAAAGCTTGATTTTTTTTATAACTTGTAAAATAAATAATAGTATTTTAATGTGTGTCTTCTAAATAAATCGAATGAAATTGAGGCCACCACACTTTCAAGTATAGAATTCAAATTTATAAACTTAACTAAACAAAATACATTACACGAGTACTTTGTTTAGTTAAGTTTATAAATTTTAATTCTATGTGTTTAAGTGTGGTGGCCTCAATTTCATTCAATTTATTTAGAAGAGAAATACGTTAAAAATACTATTATTTAATAGGCCAAGTTATTCTTCTTGTAAAATAAATTGTGATACAAAAAGAAGCTCAGTGAACGAACCAGATATGGTTGGCTAGCGTAGTTTGGCCTCCCCTGTACTGTATCATAGTGAGCAATAAAAATGATACTCATACTTATAAAAATGGCATACGACTTCTTGATTGTTTATCTCTTCATTACAATGTCCATAATTTATTCTGTGCCATTTTTTCCAGCTTCATTGTAACTAAAATTTACTCAGTGGTGATTGCTTCATCTGTATGGTTTCGAATGTGACGATGTAAATGCCTTGATTCTACAAAACTCTTTTCACAAAATTCACATTTAAAGGGCTTTTCACCTGTATGGGTTCTAATGTGACGATGTAAATGGCTTGATTCTACAAAACTCTTCTCACAAAATTTACATTTAAAGGGCCTTTCACCTGTATGGGTTCTCATGTGAGATTTTAAATTGCCTAATCGTGCAAAACTCTTCTCACAAAATTCACATTTAAAGGGCTTTTCACCTGTATGGTTTCTAATGTGAGAATTCAAATGGTCTAATTGTGCAAAACTCTTCTCACAAAATTCACATTTAAATGGTTTCACACCTGTATGGGTTCTCATGTGAATTTTTAAACAATCTGATCGTGAAAAACATTTCTCACAAAATTCGCATTTAAAGGGATTTTCACCTGTATGGGTTCTCATGTGAGAATGTAAATGGCTTGATTGTACAAAACTCTTCTTACAAAATTCGCATTTAAAGAACTTTTCACCTGTATGGGTTCTAATGTGAGAATTTAAATTGCTTGAATTTGTAAAGCTCATCTCACAAAATTCACATTTAAATGGCTTTCTACCAGTATGGCTACTAATGTGATAATTTAAATGGCTTGAATGTGTAAATCTCTTCTCACAAAATTCACACTTAAATGGTTTTACACCTGTATGGGTTCTCCCGTGAATTTTTAAATGATCTGATCGTGCAAAACATTTCTCACAAAATTCGCATTTAAAGGGCTTTTCACCTGTATGGGTTCTAATGTGAGAATTTAAATTGCTTGATCGTACAAAACTCTTCTTACAAAATTCGCATTTAAAGGACTTTTCACCTGTATGGGTTCTAATGTGAGAATTTAAATTGCTTGAATTTGTAAAACTCTTCTCACAAAGTTCACATTTAAACGGCTTTTCACCTGTATGGGTTCTAATGTGACGATGTAAATGGCTTGATTGTATAAAACTCTTCTCACAAAATTCACATTTAAAAGGTTTTTCGCCTGTATGCGAATTAATGTGATCAGTCATTTTGACTGATTTTGAAGAAAGTTTAAAGATTTGAACACTTTTCATTTTTATTGGTTTTTATCGATCTTGCAATATTTATGATTTTAAGTTAACAGTAGATCATTTAATGTAACCAGTAAATTTTATTTCTTAAAACAATTACTGACTTCTCACAGCTTTCTGTTATACTTCACCTAATGGAATCTGTTAATTGGTAGGGCTTTGCAAAACCCATTTCATTTCATTCATTAGATATCTTTCCTCCTGAATGTGATTTAATTTTATCACTTAACTAGGTATTTTACTAAACTTATTAAATTGTATTTTAAAAGTAATTAGTTTTTAGTAATTATCAGAGATTGATTGGTAATTTATCCTGGAAACTATTAAATTCGTCACAGCCTTATCTTGAAATTGACTATTAATGCCTGATTTCCAAATATTCTGCTAAGAAAATATTATTTGATAAGACTTTCAAATACGTTCTTTTTATTAATCTTCGTTGGAGTTATTTTATTTAAAAGAAGTCCTATCAAATTCCTTACATTTCTGAATCTCTGATTGATTTCCTTGTTTCAATATTGTAATGAACATTAAGCCAATAAAACAAGAGAAACAATTTTTACACAGAAGAAATGCAAATGGCGGCTATTGTCAAGAAAAGTACAAAACACGGACGATAAGCCTATTTCATTCTCTAATATAACCAATCGAGATGTTTTATGATAAATTTACACTGATCCTTACCAAAAACTACTCAAGCAATAAACCAGGATTCACGAAAAACTTAATGACTGGATCGGATATTTTCAAGAACTTCCGCTGAAATTTAGACAACTGGGAATCAGTTATAGCAACTCGAAAACCTGAAACTAGTGTTCGGATATTCCCCATGATGGGGTTGATCAACAGTCCGTAAGTACATTACAGTTGATCAAGTGCACGTCGTTCGGATATGGAGGTGGAGGTCAAATCAGTTGGCGACGGTTTGTCAACTACAACAAACGCGAGAGAACACGAAAGATGGCGACGTACAAATGGCGTGTATTCTTATTATAATATTGTAGTTGTGGTGATACTCAAGAGAGGGCGCTGTTCTCAATTCGCTGTTTCTTAATGTTGTGTGCGAAGCAAGGTTATTTAAGATGGAAGGGTGGCTCTGCCGCGAAAACGATTTCTATTGGCTAGCTCAATGACATCATCAGGATTTTATTGCAGGACAATTTAGTGGTCGAACACCTAATAAGTCAAATTAAAAGTTTTTAAGTATTTAAATTCCCCCCCCCCCCCACGAAAAATTCTCTAGTTACGCTAATGACCAATAGCTTGTCAACGAAGTTGAGTATGGTACGTCTGTTTCATCATTCTAATGAATCCTCAGTCATACTTACCTCTGTTCTTTAAAAGCTTTGAAGTATTAAATTTTTTTTTCGGATTGAAATATTATTTTTTGTCAAAACACTGACGATAATTTGAAAAACAACTGGAAAAAATAATAAGATTAAATGAATTTAATTTTTTTTTTATCTCTAATGGTAACACAAATTTACTTTCTTTTAAAATATCTTTGTAAATAAAAATTTCTTGATGTAATGAAAAGAAAGATTTCATTGACAAAATATCGTAACTAATTAAGAAAAAGTTTCCACTGTAAGAAAATTCAATGTTTTTCTAGACAATTAGACTGTAAGGTGACCGAACGTCCTCCTTTAGGAAGGACAGTCCTCCCTGGAAAAGTGTTCTCCTAAATGTCCTCCTTTTGTAAAATCTGTCCTCCTTTTCGATATTTAAAGATTAATCTGTAAACCTCTGTTAAGTGATAATTTTTTTTTTGGTTGTACATATAGGCTCATAATGTTGTTTATTTGTTTTCGGGTTGAGAGGATAATTTCAGTTTGAGACCCCCTGATTTAACATATATTTTTTCTTCAATTTATTTGTGTCAACCTTTCCATTGTAAAGAAGTAGGTCACCTTACTACACGTAATCCTTTAAGGAATGTAAATTTGCTAAACTCTCTTTCAGTGAAAAGGCAGGGATTGATCGTTCAAAAATCAACTAAATGAAACTGATTAAAATAACCCAGGTTCTGAACTCTACAGTTTTATTTTTTTTTAAGACTGCCATAAATTAAAGTGTGTATAAAATATCGGAGAAGAACTAATAAAATAAAATCTTTAAAAGATCACAGACAGAATATCATTTTTACTATTTAACTAATTAGTAGATATTACAAAAGAACAACTTTTTAAATTGTAAAAGGAACTTATGTTAAAAAATTTTACAAGAAACAATTTAATTTCTTTTTTTAATTGTTTCTTGGAAATATGTTTAACATAATTGTAATGTTTGTTTGTTGAAGTTCCTTTCATCATTTAATTCAACGATTTATTAAAATGAAATGTAAAAAATCACTTACTAAGTCCTAGAAACATATTGGAAAGTTGCATAATAAAATGTACAAGAGGGTGTAATTTTAATAGATATGAAGGTGCTAAAGTGGACCCTTCTACGTTAATGTTAGTTAAGGATTTAATTAAAAAAGATATTAAAAAAGTTGTAAATATTGACGAATTTCATAATTGAAATGTTTTTTTGATTATTGGATTGTTGGTTAAATTAATTGATTCAAAATATGTGAGTTACCTTATTGTAAACAAGAATTGATTTATCTAATGTGTTATTATGTTATTAGTTTATTTGGATTTATTGTTAAATATTTGTTTTTCAAAAATTGTGAAGTAATGAAAGAGCATATCTGCTATTTAATATTGTAAAAACAATTATGAATTGTTTCAACGTGTTTTCATGTTTATTACTATTATGTATTTTTGGTTGTTCGGAAGGTTTATTTTATCGTTCATTTCACTTGAAGAAGGGATGGTGTCAATATTATCATTCCGAAAATTCGCACAGTTTTTTAAATAAACTATTTGATGGAGATATGGTGTTTTTTGTTTAATATCCCATTAACCAAAATACACAAGCCAATGATGGCGTCGGCCATTTT